>MU397332.1:0-161647 GCA_022578865.1 Xylaria sp. FL0043 | reverse complement strand
AGATTTTATCCTTTTATTGGGTATAAAGAGCTGCAAATGCGGCCCCGGTTTTCCACTTTTAAGTCACGGAGCCGAAATAAAGTCCAAAGGGATAGCATTATCATCCTGCTGACCTGTACATATAGACTAGATAGATGGGTTCGGCTAAGGGGAAACCAGGTGGATTATCATATGTAATACTAGGAATGTACTAGTAGACTGAGACTATCTCCGACGTTGTTGTACTATGTATACGCATACGAGCTCGGTTGCTAAATCATTCCCACTTCTGTTTGTTCTTCTCGCTTTCCGTGATTCCTAGATTAGGTACTCAAATCACTTGATCCAACCTTACGCATACCACATTTTCCTAACAACCAGTAGCACCAGTAATATGTATATCTATGGCCCTACCAGTGGTTATTGCTGGGCCGACAACGGAAAGTTCTATCATGATGTGGGTATACTGTCCAGATAAGAGCATGATGCTCTGATTAATTTTCCAGTTCATCCAAATCCCTTCCGAATGATGAGTAGTAAGAATAAAGAACAAAGTGTTTTCATGTAGTCCATGCATATGGTTTAATATGTGCCCGTACTTACCTACCTTGACAGAGCGGTCGTAACAAGAAACGACCCGCACGAGGCGGTATAACAATTAACTACCAAGCGGGTGGTTGTACGAGTGGTGTTAGATTTGACAGTTAATTACTACACCACCTCGTGCGGGTCGTTTCTTGTTACGACCGCTCTGCCTTGAGTACCTCCTCCACCACTGTGCGGGTGGGGTAACGGTCGACTACCAGGTCATAAATCCCGTCTTTTAGGGTCACGGATTCTCAAGAAATCGATTTTCATGGATCGCCAACCCCACCTTATGTACGTCGCAGCAGATTCCCAGCAAGGCTCAGATCGCCGTTTTCATGGGTAGGTGGTGGGTATAGGTACCTACATAATTAGGTATGTAGGTATTCAGCAATTGTGTTACGGATTACCGCAGCAGGTAGGAATTATCAGATACGTTTAACGGAAGGCAAACTTCAATTGCTAGAAACTCAAGAAATTTGAATGCTGCTGCATTGGTTAAGATAAAATTCAAGTGCTTAATTACACTTATGCTTGGCAGCTAGGGATACCTGTGCTGAATAAGTACCTAAGGTAGTACCTGCCTTAGTAGTAGTAAGGTACGGAGCACAGTTACATCAGATCTTGTAACACCATGACCCCCAGCAGCAGCAGGGCATCCCTGCGCCGCCACTGCCCACAATTGGGCTGCACATCACATCGCCACTCGAGTACTTACTTGCACCTCCTCCACCACAAACTCCCCACCCATCTCTGAGTTTCTGGTCCGTCTGTGCCAATTGTCTTCTAGGACTGCGTCGCTCTCTTGTCGGGTTGTAGGCAGGCAGCCAGGCGTTTGGATACTAATGCGACGGCCTGTTGATCGATAGGTACTATCCCCCTTTGTGTTGCTTCTATTCGCTCTCTCGGGTCCTTGGACTGCTGCCCACCGTATCCCAAGCACGTACCCTCAAGTTCCATTTTCTCCTCGGGACCGGAGCGAACCAGCTTGCATTAAATTCTCCCTCTCACACACGGGCACACGGGCACACGGGCACACGGGCGCGCACGCACATACATACACCTACACACACCTACATCCACCTTTACCTCATACCCCGTACCCTACTATACATCATCCCCAGCTGTTATTGCATGGTGTACAAGCTCACGGCTTTTAGGTCGTCATATGCTGATCAAGATACCGGAAAGAGCGAAGGAAGAGCCCGGGGTATTCTGAAGCAACTTGGCTTTCGGAACTGCAGCGCCGGGTTTCCTTCCGTTTTTGCATATTTGCGTATTTGATTGTATCGTATCCATCACCGGCGCTGGTATAGCACACACCTGGGGTGCACTGCGGGGCTGGATTGAGCGCTCATTACAGCGAGAGAGACAACGAACTTGCTCGACCAAGTGATGGAATCTGGTCGTGATGGGGCAGGCAGGCCGCCACAACCGCTGGAATCGCTGGAATCGCTGGAATCGCTGGAATCGCAAGACTCGCTACCATCGCAGCCGCAACCACCCGCCACCGACCAAGCCGCCGACCAAGCCGACCACAGTACCACCGAGGCTTCCTCTCACGCGCCCCCGTCTTCTTCTGCATCTGACTCTACTCCCATCGGCCGCCCTCATGAACCGTCTGCGGTCGATGGTATGACGACGGACCAGCAAGGACAATGGCAAAGGCAAGCACAAGATGACGGTGGCTTCAACACGAACACTAACGGCACTACCCCCAATGTCGACCCTTCCGACCGCGTCTTCCCCATCCGATCTGCGATTCACGTTGACGAGTCTCAGCCGACTCCGTGGGTGCACTCGCGCGACCCAGCTAGCGCCGAGTACTTCCCACGATCAGACTCGACGTGGGATGGCCGACGTCGACCTAGCAATCCCTCCGTCCCGTCACATCGATCTGCCGCCATGTCCCCTTCCTCACCGAAGGACAGGGTCCCTCTCTTGGGGTCTCGATCCAGCCGGAAGAATACTCTGGCCTCCTCCGACACTGGCAGTCCGCCGTCTAACAACCGTCAACCCCCTCCCGCCGGTGCACTACCGCTCTTTAGTGATGACGATGGCATTCCTGATGACAAGTCGTACCGCACGAGCGTTGGTGACGCTAGGTCGATTACGGACGGGGCTGGCAGTCGGTCTGGAATTTCTCGTGCCAGCACCCCGAGCGAACTAAACGAGGGTTTCATGACCGTTCGCTTTCGGCATGTCATGACCGACGACGGTCATGCCATCATCACGGGCCGTGATGGTAACCTGCAGCGGTGTGAGGATGAGCCCATCCATACCCCTGGCGCTGTGCAAGGCTTTGGCCTCCTTGTTGCCTTGAGAGAAGAACCGGACGGCCGGTTTTCTGTTCGTATCGTAAGCGAGAATTCGGGACAGATCATCGGCTACTCGCCACAACATCTTTTTAGACTCGGGAGCTTCACGGAGATCTTGTCCGACGAGCAGGCCGATAATCTCCTCGACCATATAGATTTTATCCGGGATGAAGATTCGGATCCTGCTAGCAGTGGCCCTGATGTCTTTAGTATCTCTTTGCGCCCGCCCAAGTCGAGGACGATTAAGCTGTGGTGTGCCATGCACGTTAACCCGAGCCACCCTGAACTAATTATCTGTGAATTCGAGCCAGAGGATGACCAACGGCATCCTATTCGACCACCTAATGAATCCATCCCCGAAGAGCCCGAAGATACCCTATATCAGAGCCCGACAGCCGAGGAGCTTCACCAAAGCACCGAGATCGGTAGCAAGCCCCTCCGTGTACTTAGGAGCGCGCGTCAAAGGCGGGGCGAAGCTGGTGCTATGCAAGTTTTTGACATCATGTCGCAAGTGCAGGAGCAGTTTGCGGGGGCACCAAACCTAGAAAGGTTCCTGAAGATACTCGTGGGTGTTGTAAAAGAACTCACGGGATTCCACCGGGTCATGGTGTACCAGTTCGACGCTGCCTTCAACGGCAAGGTCGTTACCGAACTGGTTGATCCAGGCAAGACGCGTGATCTGTACCATGGCTTACATTTCCCCGCGTCGGATATTCCTAAACAGGCCCGTGACCTCTACAAGCTCAACAAAGTGAGACTGCTCTACGATCGAGACTTAGAGACGGCCAGGCTTGTCTGTCGCGCAGTGGAGGATCTGGAACGGCCTCTGGATCTAAGTCATGCGTATCTACGAGCCATGTCTCCCATTCATTTGAAATATCTTGCTAATATGGCCGTTCGATCATCCATGTCTATCTCGATCGACGCTTTTGGTGAGTTGTGGGGGCTTATTGCATGTCATAGTTATGGCCCCGCCGGAATGAGAGTTTCATTCCCTATTCGCAAGATGTGTAGAATGGTAGGTGATACAGCATCGCGAAATATCGAGCGGCTTTCCTATGCTTCTCGTCTCCATGCCAGGAAACTCATTAACACGATGCCGACTGATAAAAACCCGTCCGGTTATATCATCGCATCATCTGAAGATTTGTTGAAGCTGTTTGACGCCGATTTCGGTATGCTATCGATAGGTGAGGAAACCAAGGTCCTCGGCAAGATTACCCAATCGCAGGAAGCACTAGCCATGCTCGAATACCTCCGCTATCGAAAGTTCACTGCTGTCTTAACTACACAAGATATTGTACAGGATTTTCCCGATTTACGATACACGCCGGGCTTTTCTGTTATCGCTGGTCTATTGTTTGTGCCACTAAGCGTGGGCGGCAACGATTTCATCGTCTTCTTCCGCCAGGGGCAGGTTAGAGAGGTGAAGTGGGCGGGTAACCCGTATGAGAAGAAGATTAAGGCTGGCACCGCCAATTACCTCGAGCCCCGATCTAGCTTCAAAACGTGGCGCGAAATAGTTATTGGGAAGTGTAGGGAATGGACCGAGGAACAAATCGAGACAGCTGCTGTCCTCTGTTTGGTGTATGGTAAGCAGGCTACTTTACCCTCTTCATTCACGTAGTATGTCGATATCTTGACAGATGGCTAAACATGCATAGGTAAATTCATCGAGGTCTGGCGACAAAAGGAAGCTGCCCTGCAGAGCAGCCGTCTCACCCGCCTTTTGTTGGCTAACTCTGCCCATGAAGTTCGCACTCCTTTAAATGCTATCATCAATTATCTCGAAATTGCCCTTGAGGGATCGCTCGATGCGGAAACGCGAGAGAATCTGGCAAAGTCCCATTCCGCGTCTAGGTCGCTCATTTACGTCATCAATGATCTTCTCGACCTTACCAAAACAGAGGAAGGTCAAGAGTTGATAAAGGACGAGATCATGGACTTGCCTGCGTGTATCGCAGAAGCTACAGAACCGTTTAAGGTTGATGCAAAACGGAAAGGCATTTCCTATGACGTGATTGAACACCAGGGACTCCCGCAGTATGTGCACGGCGACTACCGTCGTATACGGCAAGCCGTGGCTAATGTGACGGCGAATGCCGTACAAAGCACGACCTCGGGGTATGTCAAGGTTGAATGTTACGTTATCGAGGTTCTCGAGTCTCGCGTCCGGATTGAGGTTGCTGTACACGATACCGGCTGTGGTATGAGCAGTGAGCAACTCGACAACATTTTCCAGGATCTGGAACAAGTCAGCAGCGCCGATCTCAGCGAGTCCGGAGTGCTTGATGCGCCGCTCGATCAGACCCGCGAAGGTCGTACATTAGGTCTTGGCTTAGCCGTCGTCGCACGTGCGGTTCGCAATATGGATGGCCAATTACGATTGAAATCTGAAGAGGGAAAGGGCTCTAGGTTTGTCATACAAGTTCCCTTCGAGCTGCCTAGTAGCGACGCACTCGAGAAACTCGGAGACAATGACGTCGTTACGAAGATAACGTCAGACGCCACAACCACTGCTTCAGTGACTAAGTCTCTACCGCCTACGGAAGCAGGCGAAGTCATGCTTATCGACAGAGGAAGTGTGAATGGCACCCATTCGTCTGGTCGTTCTATCACCAAGGCCCGGAGCTTTGACGAGACAAACAGTGTAAACAGCCTGAAAAGCGGCACAAGTGGCGGCGCTCGCAGCAACAAGAGCGATGCGGATCGTTTAATTGACGCAATTCAGACTCCACTGGCCCTCGGCGAGGGGGACGAAGAGGTATTCCCTATCCAGCGGAATAATTCTAAAGGACGACGGGACCACCCGGCCCATCGTACTCCGTCATTCTCCAACTCGGATGTCTCACAACAAGCTCTGGCCCCAGCAGGTCCTTCTGAGGAGCACTCGGTGCAAAGTCCGCCAACGGAAGGTCATGGCGTGTACCCCGTGCAAGGAAGCAGGACTCCGCTCAAACCAGTGAGGATACCCGACGACTATTGCGATCAGCCTACGAAACCTCAGACGAGTCAGACTTCGCGGGTCCTGTTCGAAATACCGGAAACTCCCACCAAGGATAAAGCCCCGACTAAGGTTAATGCATCTTCCAATGAAAAACCTGACAAGCTGCGAGTGCTCATAGCTGAGGACGACCCAGTCAACATGAAGATTCTTACAAAACGACTAGAAAAGACCGGGCATACGGTTTATCCCGCTGTCAACGGGGAGGATTGTGCAGCGGTCTACAAGGAGAAGGCGCCGGAGTTTGATATTATCCTCATGGACATGCAGGTATGTCAAAGAAATACTGGCGGGTTCAATACAAATTGAGAAGAGAACTCGGAAGCGAGATTGTGTATGAACATGAAAGTTAATTATTCATTTCAGATGCCTATTGTCGATGGTCTCGCGAGCACCAAGCTCATCAGGGCGTTTGAGGAATCAGACGACTTCTCTGAACTGTCCCCATTGGGCCGTCTCCATGGACGTATACCCATTATAGCGGTCTCAGCGTCGCTTGTGGAGAAGGACAGATCAATCTACACGGAAGCTGGATTCGACGGGTGGATCTTGAAGCCCATAGACTTTAAACGTCTGAACGTGATTCTCGAGGGCATCACAAACGATGATGTGCGAGAGCAATGTCTCTACCAGCCTGGCGAGTGGGAACGTGGTGGCTGGTTCGTCCGCCGAGTCACAGACTCTTCGCAGATACCGGAGCCGAAGCACGAGACTGAAGGCGCAAACGAAGCCCCTACTTCTGATGGACCGTCCGCGAGTTGAGACGAGAGCGTGACGATGACCCATTCACTAATCCGCTCTATGCGATCACTTTCGTTGCTGACAAACATACTTTCAAGGAACGTTTGGGATGGATGTCATCTCTCTGACTTGCTCTTGGCGCATGACTTATCGGTTCATAGATGCACATCAAGGACATTCGATTGCACAATCGTTTGTAATCCTTGACAAGAAAACATGTAAGCAGATCAGGACTTGAGTTGCGATCCCGACGAAGTGTTCTCTAAGGACCCGGACTACGCCAAAGAGCCAATCATTTACGACAGACTATATGTTACTCTATGCTTCTCGAGTACGCATATCTAATCAACTGGTATCTCTAACGCCTAGATCATAGAGAGAATAATTAAAAGAAAAGGAAGGAAAGCGCGGGCTGTATTCAATAAAAGTCTTGGAAACACACGCACGTATATGCGATGTTTAATGTTTTGTTTTCGTGGGAGTTTAAGGGCGGCGGTGATGGATTGAACGGATTACGCACACATACGAAGACGCATAGATACACGCACACGCACACGCACACGCACACGCACACGCATATTATACCGGACGTTTTGTCAAGGCGAACACGAGACATTTGGTTTATTCATAAAGTTCGTCCAATAGACCTAGACTTGGTGATGTCGGACATCTAGATGCCTACTCACGAGCAGTTATATACCTCTAGAAAGGTATTTAGGAAGCTTGTAGGATGTTTAGGTAGGAAGTAAGCATAATACTTGTAACTCTACCTATATACACGCCTTGAGGAGTTGGGATATACACGCTTATATAACATATCAATAACAAATACCGATCAATAACGTCGCCACTACCATCCGATAAGTCATTTCCTGTTGTTTATCATTGTTCAGAATGTGCGATTGTTATGAATGCTATCCTAGGTAGGCCGTGAGCCTTCAGTAGTAACTCCTTCGAAGACTTTTGTTCATTCCTGAAGTGAAGAGGGTGCGACGGAGGTGTAAATAATAAACGTTGAATTTAGCAAACAGTTTTATATATACTTGGAGACAGGAACGTGGCAGTGCTTGCCTAATGGCCGCGAATCAGCCAGGAGAAGAAGGCGAAGGAGATGGAATCAGCAGCGCGAGGAGAAGTAGGAAGGGGTTTTTGCACTTGGGGACTTCTCGCGTACAGTACGGTTCCACCGTTCTGTTCATTAACTAACTCTGAAGGCATCACAGAGTGGATGGATGCCCCGACGTAAATCTATATACATGACTTCGTAAAATATTCTCGGACGTAAACAGATCCAACTCGCCCGTATGGGTTTCCATTGTCATCTATGATGATTCGTCTCATTTTGTGAGAAGATATATCCTTATTCCACCCACCCGTGTATCCCAGTCCCCCAATGAATGCATATACATAAAATCATCAAAGAAATGTGTTCCTCGAACACACACATGAATAAACCTGCGCCGTAAATACCCATTCCATATACCGCGCCCATAGATTGGAGTAATAGTTGTGATGATATGAGGAGTAGTGTCGACATCTCCATTGTACATAAATCGACTTTTGTTGTGCTTGCTTGCGATAGATCGAATCGTCCACCTTGGGAGTAGATGGGAATGAGCTGCTGCAAGCGCCCTTGCTCTCGGGCCTGGCAGGAATAGTAAGCAAAGGGGTGTGTAATCCCGCAGCAGCTCCTGTATTTTCGTAAAGAATTAGATCCGGGCCCACATCATAGCCGTCGAGCGAGAATGCTGGCATCTCTGTACCGCACATTGTAGGGGGTATAATTGGGCACCACCGGCACTCTTCGTAGTGATATCCGTAGATATAAAGTGCAAACGAGATAGCCAGTCCTCACCGAACGAGGGTGCCTTCGCTAGGCCATCTCGTCCGATGACCCGGAGCTACTCTCCGACGTCAGCGAGCCCTGGTGTCGCGCTACGTGGACTAGCCGGTAGATGCCAAAGGCGATGGCGGCTAAGACGATGAAGAGGAGGATGATGATGATAGCGATGACATCATTTTCTTTGACCATGGTGACAGAGGGTGGCGGCAAGTTAAGTTGCCGTGGAGATGGAGGATGTGAAGAGGATTGCGGGGTATGCCGGCTGGTTTGCTGGACGGCTGGCTGGCAAGGATATTATAACGCCTGAAGTCGAAGGGTGATGATTATGGAAGTCTGAGTAATGTTATGTCTGTGATACAAAAGTTAGTTAGTCGGTCCGCATGGTCGGAAAAGCAGGTAGAGGGAGGTTGACGGAAATGACAATCCAACTTACTTAGCTCTGAGATGTCTATATGTACCGTAAGCACGGGCGCACAATGAAGCAACAATCTCGGTACAAAGCGGAAGTTAGGTTTCACTCGATCCCGTCGTGAAAGTGTGACAATCAATGCAATTAATGTCTAGATCTTCGTAAAGTTTCGTGAGACAGAGATTAAAGATGGACGGATAGATGAACAAGACGGGTAGGTTGAGATGGTGAGACCTCGGTACCCGACACCTTTTAACTGGCTGGTTGCCCTGCCATCCCCAGTCCCACCTGCAGGAGTAAATAGCGAGGCTGGTGCGGGACGAGAAAAAGCGCAAGGCTGGCGAAAGAGAAGCTTGATCGAGTGTGGGGTCTGACAGGGATTTGACGGGGTCTAAGGCGGGTAGTCTGGGACTAGCTAGGTACCTGAGACCACCATCAGCGGCTACTAACCTGTTTTAGACATGAGCCAGTAAAGCTTGTAGAGCTTCTACCGTAGCCAGCCACCTAGGCACTCCGTCATTCATCACCAGCCACCGGAATGAGCCACCGATTTCTGTTTGGCTCCATCTGCAGCCCTCTTTCTCCTATGTTCTGAGTAGGTCGCCTCTAAATCGTCTGTACAGAGTAAAACGCGCTCAAGAACCAAATGATCAGGGCCAATTGTCAGTATGTGGGGATGAAGAAGTGAATGAGATCGGTAAATTACGACTCATACATGCGTAGTGTACATGCAGTTGCTAGGTCTCAGGCTCCCATAATAGACGGGTAGCATGAGACAAAACCAGCGTGCCAGAGGCGAAGACGCAATTAAAGCATATCCATTTATTCCTTGTACACCACCATAGCAGATAGCACGACTCCACGTCGTGGAGTGTGCGCCGCGCCATGGAAGCCGTAAGAACCATAGGCCAAGACCAACAAAAAGAACCATGAAATCCCATCCGTCACAGCTTCCTCAGCTCGTTAGCGTTATTCCTGATGAGCCTATACACAAAAGCAGCGCCGCGCCACAGCTTGGCTCCTGTAGCTTATGCTTGCTCCGGAGCCCGTTTTACTCGTCCTTTCCCATGTCGCTGCCTGTCGAGACAATCTTGACGTGTCGCTCATAGAATTGCAACATCTAAAAAGGCCGAGGACGGCAATTAGCCATGGAAAACGAAGCGGATACGATGCATCAGGAACCAAACGGAGGTGAGGACAGGCACAGGGACCAGGAAGCATTCAGATAATCAGCCAATACACACCTTCTGCGGGCAGCGAGAATATATGACCTTGGTGTCATGCTGCGTCTTTTGTCCGGTCTTCCAGGTCAGGTACACAATGAGCTTTCCCGTGTTCTCGTCATGACAAGCATCAATAGATTCCACAGCGTCCTCCCACGAGCCTTGTGGCGGCTTCCAAGCACGGGCGCTCGCTGGAGGGGTCTCCGATGCCGGGTGACTGTCGTTGCGTCGTCGCTTCGTGCCGTTGACTGGTGTGCCAGTCGAAGGCCGGCCGCGCTTCTTGGTCTTCAACGCCGTCTGGGCCTCCTCCAGTATCTTATCACGACCACCGACGCTCTCTAGATACTCGTCAAGGACTCCCGCCGCATTCTCTCTACAGGGAACGAATCAGAATATCGACATCGTAGACAAAGGCGATTGCTCACGGCCAGTAGGGACGCCCACATGTACACACCTCAGATTGCTTTCTTCTTCCCAAGTCTGATCTGTCTTCTTCTCGTAGCCTTCCCATTTGACCTTGTATTTCAGAGTGCCCTTGGTGGTCTGTTAGCGCAGATAACCAAAGCGAGGGAAGCGCATCAGGGAACTTGCATCGGCCTCGAGCACATGGGCGAGGATCTTTTCGACGATGTATCTGCATTGAAGGGTTAGCGGCGGGCGCGGCAGCAAAACAGAGAATATGGACAGGCAGGGGCCGGCGCACTCATCTTCGTCGAGATCTTCGTCCTCATCGCCCTCCTCGTCTTGGTCTCGAGCGCCCTCGTCTCCGACAACATCGAGCATCTCATTATCATCTTCATCTTTAAGAGCAGTAGAAGTGGCAGTCGTGGCGGCGGCGCGTTTCGTGATGACGGGGACATCGAAGTCGGCGACGTCCGACGTTTCGTCATCGCTTATAGCTAGATGTCGCGAAGCGTTAGTCTGGGCCTCGGCTTATAAAAAAGCATGAGAAGTGGCGCCAAGGCGGCGTCCAGCATGGGAAGAGAACAGGCATCGATGCGACGATGGCACGGATGGATGGATGATGGGAGGTGGGCGTGGGTGACGCGTACCCGGCGGCATTGTGGCAGTCTTTAGTCGTCGAGGTAGGTTTAGAGGTTGTGGGTTGTCGCGTATCAGGGACCGCGCAAACGATTAGCAGCTGTAAGGTTCAATTGATTGATGGATTGGCGGGCGCAAGCAAAGCAAAGGTGCGCGGGATCAAGTAAGCACGCTCCTGTGGATGGTCGGCAGGGAAGCGTTGGGTACAGGTCAGCAGGATGATAATGCTATACTATGGGGCTGAAGACTTAGATAGGAAAAGATACAGCTAATCTATAAACCAGATGTACAATATCCCCTGCAGGCCCCTACTTTATTACTCTAACAATAATAGAATACTTAAAGAGGTTTGTTGATCAGTCGCGAAATTATTTTGCCACATTGAACTTTGGCTTGGCAAGTATCTGTGGAGAATTTCCTGACCAAAAATTCCCTGTCTGTACAGGCCAACAGCCCCATAGTATAGCATTATCATCCTGCTGACCTGTAGATGGGGAGCTTGAGCTTTGCGCTCCGCTACTTAGGTACTGTACGCGCCGCTCTACTAGTATGTACCTACTTACTCAATGGTCCTGGAGGGCCTATAGACCTCAGCTGTCGGCACTTGTCAGCCGGTTCGAGATTCGCGGCTTACAGTTCGAGAACGGAGAACACAGTATGGATGAGCCTACCTACCTAGCTACTTTCTAGAACACCAGCGACAGGTGATGCTTTGCATAACGCAATGAGGTACGCCTACTACCTACCTAGGTAGGTAGGTATCTGTCAGTATACATCCTCGGGAAACAAACAGCCCTGGACCTGGCACGCTTTACGCACTACTAGTACTGTAAGTAATATCCACCTGCAGCAACTCTTCTATGCTTATGAACAGCTATGCCAACTACCATCATGTATTCTACACAAGATAGGATTGTAACTTTGTGTGATTAGGCGAAAAGAAACATTTTTGTCACTGCCAGTGCTCCAAGACATGGTACAGTAGCGACACCTTTGGACGGTAAGGTAGGCACTACGTACACACCTTAGCGGGCAGATCATTGGGCTGCCAGGCAGGTAACCTAGCTGATGGGCAGACTTACCTACATGGTAGGTATCCACTCGGCTTTTCAGCCGGCTGCATCCTAACTGCACTAAGCAAAAGTCAGCCACGCTAGACACGCCAGACAGGTGTTCTTCTCTAGGACACCATCGCCCGTAGAGAGAGGTACGGGTGCGAGTACAAGCCAGTAGGGTACCGGTCGCAGTCTGCAGTACTCGGAGCATGCACGGGTAAGGCAGATACCTGTATGTAAAATGTCAGCCAAGGTGGCCGCAAGGTACGATGTATGTCGTGTACCTTGGAGGTAGTGTTCTCAGTGATACCCCTGACGGCCCCGATCTTGAAGAAAATGCGAGGGCGGAGCGGAAAGAGGAAGGCAGGAGAAAAGACGAAGACGAAGTAGGCGCTTTAAAGAAGAGAAGGGGAAGGGGGGGGGGAAATTAAAAATGGAATGAAAATAATAATAAAACCCGGTCAAAGCTCCAGGAGGTCTTTTTTTCTTTCCAACTGGTCGAAGAATATCAGAAGGGGAAACAAAGGAGCAGGTCGTCACTGCAGTATCGAGCCAACTTTTGCATCGAGCAAGGAACACGTACGAGGAGTCACTCCCTGTTCCAGCTCCTGCTCCAGCTCCTGCCTCCCCTACCTACCTACCTACCTACATAGTAAGTAGGTACTTATACTCTTTCTTGTTACTTCTAGGTAACAAGGAGGAGGAAGTAGTCTACGTGCTATCCATCAGTCCCGTCCGGTCTTGTCCAGTCTTCCCTCCCAGCTAAAACAACAACACAGCACCGATTGCTAGCTTGCTTGCTCATCGACGTGCTCTTTGGATGAAGTCTCAAGCAGGGTGAGCTCCTTTGGGGCGCGCTGCCGACACTGTCCGGGCGCGCTTCCATTCACGTCATCGCCGACCTCGACCTCGACCTCGACCTCGGCTCCTGTCTCCCTGTCTCCCTGTTTCCCTGTCCCTGTGCCTCTCCCTCTCTTCCCCAATCCTCTTCTCCTCCGGCTCTTCCTCGTCGTCCACTGGGAACAGCTTTGCTGCCGCCTAGCTCCAGCGTTTCTACCCTCGGCTCTTAGCCCATAGCTCATCATCTCGACTTATACGACGACGACGGCGGCGGCGGCGGCAAGAACGGCGTGTTGCCAGCGCACCCGACTTCCAACATGTCCGAACCAAATGCCGCCAACACCACGCCTGCTGGTCCCGGCGCTGCTCCTGCTCCGACCACTACCGCCGAGTCTCCAGCCACGCAGAAGACGAGCGCCGTCAAGGATAAAAAATGCCCCTACTGTGGCCAGGCTTTCACGTCCTCGTCCCTCGGGAGGCATCTGGACCTCTATATAAAAGAGAAGAACCCGAAGCCACCTGACGGCATTCACGATGTAGATGCCATCCGCAAGCTACGCGAGTCCATCACCCGACGCCAGCCAAGGGGTTCCCACGCCCGCCGTGATCGTGACCGTGACCACGACGCCTCCCATCCAGACACCCCAGGCTCCTTGTCCAGGAAGAGCCCTGCCTCGGTCTCAGCTTCGACGTCGGATCCTGCTACGAGACCGCCCGCCATTCCCAAAGAAGGACAGTTTGTCGTCGACGCTCAGACGCCTCGCTTCCCCTTCGGCGCATCGTGGGAGGCCACTGGCGTCATCAATGACTTGCCCCCGACCGCCGGCAATCCTGAAGGTAGCACCGGCGCCGCCTGGGACTCCTTCCGGGCCAGGGCGAGTCCGAGTCGGGAAACGTCGGCACGCCCTCAGAATCCACAGCGAGCGCCGAGCCGAGCGGCGCAAAAGATGCAATTTGATACGAAACAGCGGCTAGCGGACGCCATAGACACTGCCCGGGCTGCTGAGCTCGCATTGAGGGAGCTGCTTAGTTCTATGAGAGCTGCCAAGTACGCCCGTCCATCTCTGCTACCCGCTCCCTACCCGCTCCCCACTCGCTAGGTCGTTAGAGAGACCCTGCTACTGACTGCCCGTGTCCTGCTAGACAACACGTCGACATGAACTCGCTGCCCTTCGACTTCGACCCCCTGGCCCTCGACTTCCCGGCACTCACCCTACAGTGTCTCCAGGCACCGCCGACCCTGTTCTCCTCCACGCCTCACCCGACTTCGACCTCGTGGTCCATCCAGCCACCCGGCCAGAAACAGTTCGAGGCATTGCACATGTATTTTAAGGATGAGTTCCAGAAATGGCACGTTAACTGCGCGACGGCCATTACCTTGAACATCGAGGACTTGACGTACCCACCCTCCGACACGAAGTTCCCTCGTGACATGCGTGACAGCGTCAAAAGAGCGGAGAAGGCTGCTGCCCTGCTGGAAAAGCAGGTCCACGAGCACTTACAGTCGACATACCAGGTATGGGACCAGCTATCGCCGCAACGTCGAAGCGAGCTTTGGGGCTTGGAACTCGCCAGGAGTGTCGGCAGGAGGCAGAAGGAGATCGAAAAGCTGAAGGAAGCGCAGCACACCACCAAGCAGGAGAATGCGAATCTCAAGCTGCAGATTGAACACCTGAACCGCCTGCAGCAGCCGAGGGAGTTCAGAATTGTACCACCCGCAACAATACCTATAGAAGAGACGTATATGAACTACTTGCTCGGCTTGAGCGTCAGCGGTGTGCACGGCACTGGGGTCACCGTAGAAGAGCGGCACGTGGA
Source organism: Xylaria sp. FL0043 (assembly GCA_022578865.1). NCBI lineage: Eukaryota > Fungi > Ascomycota > Sordariomycetes > Xylariales > Xylariaceae > Xylaria > Xylaria sp. FL0043. The sequence goes on along the minus strand of MU397332.1, from coordinate 146,791 downwards.
TCTAAACACTATGGTATCCCGGGCCATCGATCGTTGGAAGTCCGTCATCACATCGACCAGGAGTACCGCCGGGCTGGGCAGTCAGAAATCACTCGACCAAGTCACGCCGAGCACAACGCCTACAAATGCGACGCCCGTCACACTGCCTCCGCCCCATCACCGGGGCTCAGGAACGCATTTCCATGCTCCGCAGAAGGCTCTTGCCGTGCCTCCGGCTGCGCCCACGACGTCTTCAGTAGCCACCAACGCTCGCTCGGCCGCAGACGAAGATAATAGTGATCAGGATGCTGATGCAGACATGGATGAAGGGGATGGTTTCACTGCCATCGCGCCACCCATTGCGAAGGCACCAGTGCAGATGCAACCCCAGCTCGAGGTGCAACAGGCGAGAGGCCATAACCAACGAGGCGTCAGTAGTGCGGACACGCGGTTCGTCATGAACGGAAACAGCGGCATCAATCGGGGGCTCAGCGTCCGGCAGACCAATGTGGGTTCGCCGATGACGAGTCAGCGGCAGCCCCAACAAGGGCACGTAAATAACGACGAGTATATAAATAGTGCAAACCAAGGTGTTGTCTGCAGTGAGCCGATGTACAGTGAGTAGCCGCTTCCCTTGTCCTGTTGTCTCCGTCTACATTTTGCTTGGTAATTTCCCTACCTCGGCTAGACGTTCAAGAAACGCTTCTCTTCACCCTTCTGATATGCTGCATTTCAATCATACATCTGACCAATACTTAAAAAACTGACGGTACTTGATATCTAGTTGATTAATAGACATTTGAGCGATCATGTGGGAGCCATAAGAAGAAGGCGTTCAAAAGGTATAGAAAAACTGAGGTTCGGATTACATCTCCAGGTATAGAAAATGGCATAGCATAGCATCTCGGTTTGGTTATTTCTCTGCTCCTTAATGCGCAGATGTAGTTCATACAATTGTGCGTCATGTTGCGCATATAATAGAGGCACAGATGCTACTCAGCAACCTCATCATAACTTTTTAACTGCAAACGAAAGAGAGATATTGGGATGGATTAATATATAAACGGGTCGCTTAGTCCTCCCGTTTCCATCCTACTCATTTTTCATTCGCTTGGCTGTTCTTCAATGCCTGGATGCCTTCTCCAATGTGAAGGCTTCTGATGAAGCCGGATAGAGAATAGTAATTACTACATATATAACGGGGTTTATATAGTATTATCGTTTTTTCGTCTAGGGCAGTATTCGTGGGGGTGTCTTCACAGTGCCCTTTCTATATAATAGGACGGATCAATAGAGATAGTGTTGCCATGGATGGCGTATGAGTATGGGTTTGATCAAGATTAAGGCTGGTCAGCTGAACTAAACTTGTGATTCCGGAACATCAATTGATGATAATCGGGTGTCTCCGTGAGTGTAAATCACTACCTACGCGGGTGGGGGGGGTTCCTGGCAAGCGTTGTGCAAGCGTTGCGCAAGGCTTGTGAGGCCTTGAAATAAAATTTTCTAGAAATCGACTTTCTAAAATTGCACCGGGAAAATAAATGCTATACGACAAATTCACTTATTATATACATATATTCCGGTCGCCGAAAATTTAATTCTCTAGTAAAAGTATAAATTTGAAATTATCGCTAGCTAGAAAGCGTTGCGTAGGCTAGCAATTATTGCAGCCTGGTAATTGTTGCGGCCTGGCAATTGTTGCGGTCTGGTAATTGTTGGTGGCTAAGTGTGGCCCAGTGCCACCCAGCCGCCCTGGCACCTGCTAACCCACTTATACCACCTGCCACCTACACCACCTTCGAATCTTAGAAATCTATCGCAATTGCTTCGTAGCTTAAGACTTTAGCGGAACGTTTTCTAGCCTTCGCGAAATATAGCCCTCTTTTTTGGCAAGGTATATAACTAGCTGGAAATAGCTGATCTCTGGTAATTATTGCAGCCTGGTAATTGCTGTGTGGCTAGCAAGGGTTATGTGGCTAGGTAAGGGCTATACAGCCGAATCCCTGCCCAGGTAGGTAAGCCTATAACACTTGCCAGCAATTCTAGCTATAATAATTAGCTATATTTAAATTATAGCTATTAAAACAAAGTGACTTGCATGGCTATTCGAAATGCTAGCAATTATAGAGCAAGGCTTGTACCCTTGTTCTTGATAACCAAGGGGGCAATTCTCCCGTTACGCTTTCTAGGAACCCCCCCCACCCGCGTAGGTATACTAATCGTAGACACACCCCTTTTGGACATGAATTCCCAGTACGGGCGTGAAGTCAAGCACGTGGTTTCAGTCAATTTAGGTTGGTCCTTCGCACTGAGTTTCGCCTCTTCGTTCCGAAACCATAAGCAGCTATCCCGCTTCGTTTCAACGTGGTAGGATCCTATCACGTTATGTCCCCCATCTCTATTTATTTCTTCCCATGATTAAATGATGAACTATCATATTTCTGGGGAACTGAGTACCTGGACAAATGGTCGGGGTTAGGGTTGTCATGAGCGAGGGTCGTACGTGGAAATTTGACCGTCAAATGTCCATAACACTCTCGTCCTCGTAGTGTGGGCTCTATCTTCTTTACGTGGGGCGAAAGTCACGCATGGCAAGCGGGATTCAAACCGGACTGAGTGAGCTCCTCTGTAGCTAGCGGCGATGACTCCTCAGCGCTACATTTGTGTAGTATGTCCTCAAAGCATGTTGATACGATTTGTTCCATGGCAATGGATGCACTCATGGTCATAAGGGTTACGCCTCGTTTCTATGATGTTTCTTATGATCCATCTCACTCATTTTCCCATCAAGCTCACTGAAGTCATCTATTAGTTCAGGTGGGATATCGGTAGGTTAATAAACAGAAGAAAAGAGGGAAATCTTCCGGTATGATTTGGTGGATATGGTGACGGAGAAATAAGCTTCGTGAGAGAACGCCATTATTATAAGCTTTACCCTAGGCTGACCTCAGAGGAAACTGAGTTGTTCCAATTGTGCTATCGTACTATCCACCCGTATGCCAGCAGATTGTTATTATGTCTTTAGCCTTCGATGATCGGAGTGTAGTCACTAAGCCTTGCTGACACATAAGCGGACAACACAATGAGTATCGAAGAAGAATCTTAGATCCGGTTTCTGAACTTCCCCAATCCACTGCCATCGTGATCCAACAGTTGCGCATCGATGACCAGTCCAGAGCAACTCAAACTGCATAGCAAAACAGAAGAAAGCGGGTGGCCCGTCCCGATATTCGCACAAGCCCCTTTTGTGAGCCGTACTGAAGTCCATGGATATCAAAACTGCTCAGATAAGTAGAACGAGCCGTATTCCACTTTTTGATATGTAAATGATGCATGTTCTCGTTAGTTAACCGAGTTATTGCGCATGTATCTTATGATATATTAGTCGGCATATCAAACCTAATTATTGTCGTTCTTCTTAAGGAGTCAGTCAAAATGGCCAATGAAGTATATATTAAATCTTCTCTGAGCTGATCATACCTTTTGTAGCTGAAGGGCTCTCTGTTGGCGCCGGACCGCCGGATGGAGTTTGAATTCGCGAGTAGCCTCCTCATGCCTGCCGGCCGAGCTACTTCAAGGGTAGTCAAAATTGGCTCATGTAGCTTAACAAATTAATATCCTGGTATGAATGTGTCTCGACACTACTCATAAGGTGACTAGAGAAAATGTATATCACAGTAATCCGTTATTATCAGCGGTCAAACATATGGCTAGCCGGTAACTAGACGCCCCCGACTCCTGAACGCTACCTGTTGAAGCAATACACAAAGCTCTTGCAGTGAATTTCCTATATCAGACTTTGCTCGCATAATCCAACGTCCTTCAAGACGGTCTCTGTCACTTTCTCGAAACCACCACGGATCTCGCTAGTTCCCAGGTAAGAATTTACGGTCGTTAGTACGTTGCTTGGGTTGTATTATTAATGAGAACATCTCATCTGAATATTCATGGGAAAATATGGTGCCGCTATTAAACGAAGAACAATTAGATAGGTGACGACATGAGATTTGAGGTATTATCCCTGAGGCACGGCCATTTACCAAATTTCTGTTGGGTCGCGCGCATGGATATATACCCTCGTCGCTTCCACCGCGCCGCTGGTATTTGCCTTTTCCGGTCTCAATGAATGAGAAGCTTCTTATTCTCGTTCGCTTCGATTTTCTGCTAGTCGTAAAACATTCGATGGGTATCTGCCTGTAGGAGGTACATTGATGTAGCATTGTAGTACGCTATGATTAGTTTCCCAGCATCAATATACTTACCGGACACGCGATGATACGACACGATTGATAATTTTCTAACCATAAAGTCGAACCTAGCAAGCGAAAAATCAGACGGAGCTTGCTGTTAGAACAAATATTGACCAGGGTCGGTAAGCTCGCTACCTCCTCAATACTACCTTCTCGTCTCGTGGCCAACAGACCATAATTGCACTTTCTGCTACCCAAAAGTGCGAAAATGCGCGATAATAAGTTCCAGTAAGGGGCTGTGCCGTAATCCACAAACAAGCAGCCAGAGCTCTCATCTGTCTCTGTGTACCAATCATAAGCCCAGGGCGTATCGCCTTCATGATCTCGCGCACATACATGCGCCCCCAAGATGCACACCATTCATTTCGGCCAGTTCTGCCCTGCCGAAATGCAATACCGGCCAACATACATACGGACATAGGCAGTTACATCCAGTGCCCGACGGAGGTGATCCAGGGGGTATACCTTCTACTCACCTCAAGGCCAACCTGGTTATTCAACCGTCTCACCCCATTCCCTTAATTTAGTATCAGCAGGAAAGACAGGCTAAGCAGCCTCATGCGCCAAACGACGCCGAAAGGTGAGCGAGCCATTGACCGACAGCGAGGATGGCTAGACTGAATAAGCTGAAAAAGCTGAGCAGCAAGAGGTAAGACACGTCACATGCCTAATAGTATTTTTCCTTTTCTTCTCTTGCTAGAATTCTGATTCGCTCTGCGCTTGTTACGCATTGACAAGTGCGCCTTTAGAGTTCTAGAACTACAGCAGTTGCTCAGCTTCTGATGCTAGCATGCAGGTGAACCACTGTTACTCGCTGGCTTACCGGTCAAGGGAAAAGACGAACAATTAGATACTGCGAAAATGGATCGGTATGCCGATGACAGAAAGATGGAGAGGATTGAGAAGGCTAGTTTCAACAATATATAGCTTTGGTTAGTGGTAATATATCTAACACGACGGGTTCTAAATGAAGCGAGACTGTCAATTCCAGCCGACATGATGATAGTAAAGGACGGAGTAAAATGTACTAGTATATACCTGCGTAGTATGTCTCTTAATTGCAAAGTCATATATAAGCACCGTAACGCTGGCCCAATCCTTTAATATGCCTTTACATGCTTGGCAAAAGAAGCTGTCAATGAACACCGATATTTCCCGCTTGGTCTTTACATGCAATCGTCAGATAACATCCCACGGCACCAAACCATGTCTTTGATTTTGAAGCACCAACATCTCCCATCATCAGGCATCAAGCCTCCCATTACCACTGGGTGAATCATGGAACCGTAATTATTATGAATATTGTACGTGGGATAAGATAGAAGCTAAATCCAATGTTCTTGCGCCTCTGGTTTGTACGTTGAGAAATAATCCCAAGAGGCGAATGCAAAGGATGACCTAGAATAGAAAGCCCGGCTCGATAATGTGTAGCCCAATTCGTGGAAGCGGGGTTAGACGAATTGGACGGTTTACAGGGCCAGCGCAGCCAAGACACCGGCACCAACAAGAGCACCGCTGAAACCAGGCTTGAAAGCGGCGCCGGTAGCAGCAGGCGAGCTGGAGGTCGAGGCAGCGCTGCTAGTCTCTGAAGCAACTCCGCTCGCAGTGGGCGTGGCACTGCCGGTCTCGCTGGCGACATGGCCGGCGGCGTCAGATGTAGCACTGGCGTTGGAGCTAGCAGAAGTGGCAATAGTGCTCAAGGTAGTCTTGGTCTTGCTGTCAGTGGTAGTAGTCTCGTCGTCCTTAGTGGCGGAAGAGGCCTTGGTAGAGGTAGGCTTGGCAGAAGCGCTGGTGGTAGTCGAGTCGTCGCTGGAGCTGTCGGAGCCGTCCTTGGTCTCAACCTCGATGGATTGGTATGAACCATCGGAGCCAGATTTCCAGACGTACTGCTTGGCATTGGCGACACCTCCGGCGTAGTCCTGAATGGTCACCTTCTTGTAGTAGGCGGTGAAAGGACCCTTAGAGAAGTCGGCCAGACCGCCAGCCCACTGGACAGTGCCCTCGGGCTCAGTAGAGCTACCAGCAACCCAAGTACCGAGCTTGAGCTGAGCCGGAGTCTGGGGGAAGCGAGTGCCGTCCTTGGCATCCTCATACTTGAGCTCACGGACCAGGGTACCGTCGATGATCCAGTGGACGTAGTCCTTGGTCCAGTCAATGGTGTAGGTGTGAGTCGTGGTCGCCGGGTTGGCAACCTTGGAGTATCCACCACGGTCGAAGGTCGAGTCGTCACCCTTGCCGAAGTAGTTGGTCTGGACCTGGGCAGTGTCGCTGCCGATCCACTCCCAGTCGATCTCGTCACGGTCGTCAGACTGCAGGACGGAGCTGGTCACGATACCCTGGCCGGGAGCGCACTCAACCTCGACATCGATCTTGCCGAAGAAGATGTACTTGGTACTGGTGATGGTGGGAGCCTCGGTCTCCTTCTTCATGGTGAAGGCAGCGCCCTTGTCGCTGTAGTCGATGGTGGTGCCATCGGCAGCGGTAAAGTAGCTGCTCTCGCCCTGGGTGAAGTCGATGGTCACGACGTTCTCCTTGCCGAAGGCCGGGTCAGGAGGGCATGCTATCCTCGTCTTGTCAGCCTTGTTTTTCTATATTCTTTTTCTTCCTCAACTTTGGGGTTTTTAAATTGTCCTCCACTTACACTTCTTGCGAGGATCACAGGCCGTGTAGGTCTGGGCAGAGACCAGTTCGGTGGCAGCAAGGGCCACGGCGGCGGTTGACAGAATTTTGGAGAACATGGCTGCGTTGATGTGTTGCGTGTATACAGGCAGCAAAAAGAAAAACGGGATATATTACAAGACAGTGTACGGGGCCCAAGCGGGTGGAACAACCAGGAGGCTTCTGTTGAATATAAGCGAGGGATAACAGAAGGGCGATGTGGAGGCGGTTTTAGTTTTGTTTACTTCTGCTACGTTAAGCGAGTGATGTAGCGGGATGGTGAAGCGAAGGTGAGGGATAGGGGAATATGAGGATGGAACGGCGGAGGGATGGGACACGAAAGGAGAAGGAGTGACGGCGAGGAGGGCAGGATCCCATGACTTTTATTATTTAAATTGCCTACTAGTACGGTGCTGAGCTGCGTGTGGTGAAAGTACCAGGTATCGTCCCCCATCATCAAGGGCCCTGGACTATCAAAGGACCCATCGCAATGGGACCATGCCAGGAACTACGCCTCACACGTCCATAATTTGCGACAGACAGCGGCGCCTTCCACAACCCACTACCTACTGTACCTACCCCTTGTAGCAAATGTACATACTAGTAGTACCTATAGACTCACTGCACAGGCCACTACCACGAGGCCTAGTAACATCAATGATTACTTACACAAGTTGGACAGTGCAACAACACCTAGGTAGGTAATATGAAGATATGGAGTCTGCAACAACACAGCTATATTGTGTAGATCTGTCTAGACTTGTCCGTATCTAGTTGTAAATGTATTTGTTATCTACCTAATTATAGGTGGTGAGTACCTCTAAGTAGGTAGTGTAGACAGCTACCCGGCACAAGGTACCTCGCCTAACCTACTTCCTACACGCACTCATACGTACTAGTACTGTACCTTAGCGAACGAACCCCAGACTATCACTTGCGCTAGATGCTATCGCAGGTAACTACCTAGGTACCTGCTCACTCACACGACTTATAGTACACCTTTCCTTCTCACTTCCATCGCCTTCTTCACTTCGTGTTCGACCAGCTGACCCATCCTCGTGTAGTACTACTAATACTAAGTATGCAGTAAGTCCTGCCTGCGCGTAGGCTATCAGTCCTATGGCCACACTCTCGTGTTTTTCAGGCCATTTATCCCATTAGCTTGTATGAGTCAGATGACATGCGCCTGGAAAATAGCGATGTGCGGTATACCTGTCTATCGACGTTACCGTACCTCCTTAGGTAGTAAGCTAGGCAGTATATGTAGTGTACTACGGTGAGCACTGCAACGTGCTGCCCCTGAAAGCGTGCCCTGGCAGTGCCCCGACTTGACTCCTGCTGCCGACTTCTGCTCTTACTTGGAAGAAAGAAAAGTTCCCAATCCTCTTGCCCAATCCAAGCCTTTGTTGGTTTAGCCCTCCAGATTTAGCTGCCTCGGCCGTATCGAGGCGTGAGATTTGCGGCGCTGCTGATCAAACTAGTCGCCCTTGAGCCAATCAGATGCCTGTGCCTGTGCGCGCCCGTGGACTGCGCCCCCCTATTAGACCCCCGTAGCGCCTCCATCACTCATCCAAGGTAACACCCCATAATACTTCGTGATGACCCCTGCCGAGGCCCTCGTCCTTCTCCTTTGGTCCATGAACAACCCCCCCTTGCCCTCCTCATGCTGCGCTGCTCTCGGCTCGTTCCAGGCAGGTCAGGTCCCTCATTATCACGGCTCCTCGGCGCCGCGTTGGCGCTTCGACAACGTTACGTTGCAAGTATGCTGTATCACGAGGAGGGAGTTGTTTGTCTGGGTCGGTGGGTGGTTCCATCATCTTCTGGTGGCCTAACCGCCTCGCTCAGATTCAGCAACATCGAGCTGGCTTGCTGTAGCTTACACCATCTTATATATCCTCTTATTCACATCTACTGTCGAGTCACTGCGCTGACTATTCCCATGCCTTTGTGTTAACTGCCTACAATACACTAGTGTGCCGCGATGCCGAGGGGTCGCCAAGCAGCAAAACCGTCGCCAAAATCCAAACCGGGCGACTATTTAGCCGTTGGTTGTACGTCTGGTTCGACCGTCCGCGACCCGCCAGACGGATCGGGGTAGCTTGGACCCTGAACCCTGGGTTGCTCGCTTCTTGGCGTTTCTCATTGGACAAGAAAGCTGCCCGTTTGGGCATGTTTTCAATAGCATTATGGATATGGGCCGCTTGCATCGTTCCCACACTTTCTATTCCTGGTCATGAGCATTGTGAACGGTACTGACTGAGTAAGCTGGTGTTCCAGCACCCGGCCAACCAACTCGCTTGGGCCCGTGGTGTCGGTCGAACCACAGCAACATAATTGCGCATGCCATGGCAATCGAACAGCGTCTCTGAGGCTACAATAAGTGGCTGTCGGTGGCTTCTTGTCAAACCCCCCGCGCGACACAGCAGCTTGGCGGGCGAAATGCAGATCATGCAGCCCATCCAACCGCGTCGCATGGCCGTTTGACGATTCGGTGCGACCGATCGTCTCGTCCAACCAGCGATGGAGGATCCATTGAAACAAACCCCTCCGAAGTAGCATCTTCTTAGGATGTTTGGCATGTGTTTGTAGAAACCACTTGCCTATTTCAACATAATTTGTATCATGCTCGTGCATAAACGACGATGAGGAACAAAATTTGTAGGATTTGGGGAATAGATGAAACTGCCGAGAAAAGGCATCCGTTCATATTCTAGCTTATTGTTGCCCATCGCATTTAAGGCAAGTCTCATCTGAAAATTCCGCACCACGCATCTAACATTTGGCCTAACATACTACCAAGTAGTAATAACACGCCACCAACAACCTTCGAGCATCGGTTTATTAGTTCCCCCGTGATGAATCGAGGTTTTGTTCATGTGCGTATCTGCCTACTATAAAATGTCTAGACTCGGGCTGCGCCGGCATGCCCGCCCATGCTATTTTTGGACCCTCGTGTTCCTTACCCAAGCGCTAACCTACTTGGTGCCGTCGCAGAAGCTGGACGTCGAAGAGAATTCTCTTCACGATAGTAGTATACAAAAGTATAATACCACCAGTCGTATAATGAGTGCTCAGAGATATGCTTTATGGTATCTCAACGCAAGAAAGGTAGAATGTGATGGACACTGTGTTCCGACGTCATTTGCGTCTCAACGCAGCCCTATGGGGTATGTACATACTGCGAGTATGGCGCCTGCTTCACAGTAGCATTCGAATACGCCACTGTAGCACCATCAACTAGCAACCCGGAACCCAGCAACACACAGTATATGTGTCGAAGCGTCTGAGCGTCCATCAGACAGCATTCTTTAGCAACAGTGGAAAGCCCCTCAACGGTATAGTCACTGACGTCGTTTTTTTCGACCTAGGCGTGCGTTAGAATTGGAAATTCTGTGTAAGTCAATACAAAAGATAGACTCCCACGCCTATCACTTTTCTTTCTCATACTTTCTGCACCTGGGCCCTTAATCACGATCATCGCATCTACCGTCACATCACCCGAGGACTGCTCCGAGCAATCCTCTCGGATGTGGCGACTTCCAGAATGGTGAGAAAAGAATCGAGAGCGCTGTGCCTCATTCCTCCGCCAGTTTAATTAGCCAAGTAAAGCAGGACACAGAGAGGCCATTTGTGATTCTCTAGAATCGCACTTATTCGCGTCATGTTACTCATTCCGCGTGATCAGGTTTAGAGAAAAAGAAAAGACGTCTTTAGGGATATGAAAACAAAGAAAAAAAGAAAAGAGGTCTGTTGGAATACAAGATCTTCGTCGGGGGCCGAAACGATTGATGGTATCATGCGAGTAACACAAAGGTTCGTCGGCCAAACGCATGCCATGTCACCTAGCCAACAGCTCCTGAAGGAGGCTGTGAAGCACGCTTCAACTACCTACCTACTTAACCGGGCTACTGGGGTTTTCATCAGCCCGTCTTTAAGGGACCGCATCCGCATCTGCAGCCAGGGCTATAGGTATGCCTCTGGATCCGGGAAGTACATCAACAGCCGAATTCCACAACGAAACTGCAGAACTCCGGGCTCTCCGGGCGTCGGACTGCCATGCAAGCGTTTCGAACACTTGAGTCAGAGGGCACTAGACGAACGAGCAAGTGGATGAGCTCGCATTACCAGGAAGATCTCAAGCAGACGCGGACCTCGCCTGACTGTTCATTCCATTCTTATCACGAATGCACGGCCTTCTAGGTAGTGCTGCATCCGGGCCCTTGCTGGAGTAAAGCACAACAGACCTTGGTTCCTGTGTCTGGCTCGGAACGTTGATGGCAAGGACTCGTGGTTCATAGTCGAGTAGGGCGGTTAGCCTCGTAGTTTTCAGACTATATATTTCAACTGATATAGCTTGTTGTTCACTCGTGTTCGCCGTCGACTATCGAATTAACAACTCACCGAAAGACTCGCGAGCGAAATTCTAGTGTTGTCCTAACAAGCAGGTCAGACCAGCTCCATGCGCTTCGCGGCTCGCTTTTCGTGCATCGATGCTAGACCTAGCGACACACCTTAACGGCCCTATCTGTGGCGTCCTGGCGTCTACGTGAAATGATCTCGAGGGCAGGCAGGATCCTAAGCATGCCGGCGCAAGCGCGTGTCCCGGCTTTGGGGCTCTCGCACTACCTCGCGTGTAGGACGATATCACGGTCCGGGGTCATGAAGAGCTCGACGGCGCGGTGCTCGAGAAGGCCAGGGCATGGATCAATGAGAACTACGTTGATCTTATCTTCTTCGTGGTCATGTTCACGCGGAAGCCTGACCTGTTGCTGAGTGCGTGGTATAGCAGGGGCCCGCGCTCGCTGCCGCCGATAAATACAGACACGAATAATCTGGGCACAGCGACGTATTCTGAAACAAAGGTGACTTTGTATTGATAGGGGACTGAGCAGAGTTGTTACCTAGGTTTGTTTGAACCTCTTTTTCATCCGACTTGATGTGTTGCATTTCAAAGTCTTTTTTTACCTAACCCAGTAATATGCCAGACTTCAGCTCTAGCATCACTCGTCACTAAATTTATATTTCAGCGCAATCAAGTTGCTTCAGACAATGTCGTTAATACTAATAGCTTGAAGTGGGGATAATAGGGCTGGTAGATGTGAAGCTCTTGAGCGCATACCACCGAGAGACCCTTCAAAGCATACCTCGTAGACTCGCTGCTAAGGTAGTTGCAATGGACGCGGTAAGCATGAGAGAGCAAGTTGTGAATACCCCGCCGATGTTGTTGTTGTCCTTTGCCGTTAGCAATGACACGATGGCAAGGCAATTAAACGGGATACGCACTGTAAGTCCTAAAGTCAGTTATTGCCATTACGTGGTGATTGGTTTGGTTTGGAAGTATAGGGTGTTCTTTAGTCCTAGCGGGAAAAAGAGGGTTTGTCCTCTTAAAGTCTGCAGGGCAAGAACAATTGAAATTCAGGATGACTTACTCATGCTATAGACCGTCGCGCGATTGTCGTCATCTATCAGCGTTCCCTTCAGATAACCGATACAAGGCGCGAACAGGCCCACGCAAGCCTCGAGGAGACAGAACAGCCCGAAAGCGCCAGCCTCTGTTTTCACGTTTGCGAGCTTCACGAAGCAGAGATTAGCGACCAACAGGATCGCAGTTAGGAGCGGGGAGTACGTAATCATTCGCTTGTTGATGATGATGTTGAAAGCAAGCGCCCCTGCCATGGAAGCAGCCATGAAAGTCGAGTAAATGGTGCCGTATGGAAGCTCACTCGCCGATGCTTGCACTGAGCTTATGGTGGGTGTCCAGTAGAAGAGGAAAAGGTACATTGCGCCATCGAACATTGTCGATGCGACCGTGAGGGCCAGGATAGACGGCGTCTTCAGAGCCGACCAATGAGACCGGAGAGTGGCGGTATACGTTTTCGGCTCTGACGAGGATGAGACGCCAAAGTTTTCGCTCTATCGTATAATATGGTCAGTCTAGTACGCTCCCATCAAAATAGGCGAAGGCAGGGGCGAATACTTACCCAATGAGACCATATCGCCTGAAGAGTCAGCCAGAGAAGAACCACGCTCATGATAAACGGGCTCTTCTTGGTGCCGGTAATCCACACTAGGATCTCGCCCGCCACTCCGCTCAGCAGAGCTACCAGACTATTGATGACGCTCGTGGCTGCATAGGTCCTCGACAAGTCGCATCCATTTTCGGCTAGATTTTTCTTGCTGAAATTGGCGACCATCCAGCTATCGAAGACGGTGAAGAGGATACTCGTGCTCACGCCGCCCAGGACCCGCCCGAGGAAAAGCAATGGTGTAACGGGGACGACGGTCAGGAAGCAGGACAGCGCATACGATACGCAGTAGACCATGCAAAACAATTTCCGACCGTACTTATCAGACAAAGCGCCGACGATGTAGGCACTGACGGCCGTTGTGACGAAGTCGGTGATGTACAAGCTCATGACCAAGCCCGACTCCAGACCGTGCTCATCCTTGTATAGCGTGAAAAGATAGGGGCCCTAGTGTATGGAGGTCTCATGTGAACACTACATATCGACAGATCCACAGGTATAAAGCCAGGCGCATATATCTGCTTACCTGCAACCAGTCGGCGGCAACGGCAAGAGCGTATACCTTGTACCACCAAGTCTCTGGATGTTCTTCATCGTTCGTTGCGTCTTGGTGTTTCAACTGTTCTTTTCGAGTGGGCTGAGAGAAAAGCAGCGCGGTGCATAACACCAAGAAGCCACCAAGGCAGGTCTGGTAAACGTAACTCATGATGACAGAAACCTAGCTGCGTACGAGACTCCCCTCTAGCTTCTCACTTGGTGTTTTCACACATAAGAATAGAGATGTTTGAATACATGACGTGAACTGGAGACCGACTCGGGGGCGATGGAAGCTGAATTATACATTTCAGGCACAGATCCCAAAACCCTGCCAAACGTGATTTTAGCCATCAGAAACCGGTCAGAGTGTTGGAAGTTGACACTTGTCGTTTTCAATTACCCGGCTTGGATGAAGCTTCGTCTGCGGCCAGCCGCGATCCAAATTATCGAACATGTCACTGATCGTCCACGACATGGTTATTTATCTGGCTTTTCAATTCTACGACGATGCTGCGAGTGGGCAGAACTTGGCGAATCATCCGACTTGATCAGAGGTTGGTATCATATACCGCGATGTGTTGAAACGGTGTAGTGCATCCTCGGTAGATGAAGTTGATTGTTCCATCACGTCAACAAGGAGTAGGTAGAATGTCACCTAAGTCTATTAGGTAATGTGTAGTCTAGATTTGAAAACGACTGAGGATTAGGTACCTAGGTACCTACTATGTAGGTACATTAGGTAAGCAAGGTTCGAAGCCAGGTACAATGCTTCTATTTGGAAAGCAGTTGCATGCAGTCCGGCCAAAATCCGGGGTCAATTTGACCGAGGCCCCGTCATCCTTGGATGTTCTCACCACATAAGCGTGTATACATATGTACGTTGATAAGACGACGGATATTCGCGGTTTACCAACCTAGGTAAACCAAGATTCGCCACGATATTGTCGTTCATACATGTATGTGATCAACCGACAGGACAATAGGTATAACTAAGGAGGTGGGCCAGGACAAAGAAACCCAATTGAATGCAAACGAGGCACCTAGCTATATCACAGTTTATGTATCTGCTGTATGTGCCATACACACTTAAGACACTTAGATGAAACCAAAGGGCTATGACAGAAGATCTCGAGGCCTAGCTGCCTCCAAGACTTCCTAACCTGACCTGTCACTAGACGCCTCCGATGCTCGGTATTCCATGCGTTGAAATAGCCAATTGCACAGTATAGGTAGGTATGCAGTCTGAAGGTATCCATTCACCTGAGGCCTCGAGGCTCGATAGGGAAAAGCAGGTTAGGTCTGGTTTGGTCTGGTCTAGTCTTGACCTACACTTGACTACCTACCTAGCTAGGTATCTAAGCACTTGCCCGGACAATGGATAATGGGTAATGGAGTCTTTTGCCAATTAAACTTTCCCACTAGATACTTAAGTAGATAGCTCGTCAACGTTTCCATATTACCATATACCTAGCTCGGTATCTTCTCAACCCTTCTACATTTACTCCCCATTTTCTTCTCTTTCCCTTGGACACGCAATTCTGCCCCACCGAGTAGATCAGGCCGACACCCACGCTCTTGTTTCCCATCATCAATAGACGGCCTAGTCCCAAGCTGACGACGTCCCTGCGCATCTCCCAAAGACACAAGAGACAGACGCATCCGAAACAAGAGCGTGCCTAGGTACTAGGTAGCGGTCCAAGCCGCCTGCGCACAGGATACGCAGACCCGACTCTGCTCCGGTCCGCCGATTCGCCGGCTACGCTTCCATCAATCACAGTCCGTTGTGTCCACCGCCTGCCGCCGCCTGTAAGGTCTATCTATCCGGAAGAGATCCGAGGGCGCAACCCACCACTCTGCGCACAATTTTTCTTAAAAAAAAGGGGGGGTCGCTTTTGCACTTTGGCGTCTCGCAACATCCTGCACAGAACAGAGAGGAGTAGGGCGCGCCGAAGAGAGAAAGAAAGCACTGGAAAGCCACCCTTCGCGCCGGTTTGCCTACTAGTACGTCACCCGCGCGCCTGTCTCGGGAACCGGACACCGGAGATTATACGCACGCGCCTTGGCGTTGTGTTGTTAGCCATCCGCACGCCACAGCCGTCTTGTCTACAGAGTAACGGCCGCACCGTGGGAGAAGGGTGAGAGTGTGTACGACAGGTGCGACGGGCGCGACGGGTGCGACGGTGCGACGCCGATCCCCTCCGTGTAGGGTGTCTGTCTATCTATATGTACATCTATTCGTAGCTGTCTAGATACAGGGCCTCGAGGGACGCTACAGCAGTCAGTGCCTACTGCACACGAAGCCGGTTCGCTGGGTGGGTAGTAGCTATGGATGGGGAGGGCAATGGAGATACAGAGAGGGATAACAGAAACGGAAAGATGGAGGGAGATAGGGGCAGGGTGAGAGAGCTGGAGTTGGAGATGGAGATGGAGATGGAGATGGAGAGGGAGAGGGAAAGGGAGAGGGAGAACAGTGATACGCGGGCCAGTGCTGCCCAATCGAGTCGCCCGCCCTATAACCGCTGCGACACTGGCAATAGCAGCGACTCTCAGCAGGTGTCTCAGTTTCAGGTCAGCGGCAACCACCATAACCACCATAATCACCATAATCACCGTGACCACCAACACAGCCAGCAGGAGCACAACCACCATCAGCAGCACCCCCAGCAGCACCCAAACCACTCACACCAACCCCATAATAACCACCACCAACACCCGCAATCGCAACAGCAGCAGCAGCAACAACAACAACAGCAGCAGCAAAATCAGCGCTCCAAACACCAGAAACGTGTCGTCGGAGGTGGCGCCGGTCGATTCCACGCCCGCGTTCCCTCGTCCAAGGGCCTGCACAAGGGCCATAGCCAGCCCACCGCAAAGCTGAGAAGTCGCGCATCATCGCCCGAACCCGTCGAGCGCCCGGCTCTGTCTGCGCACTCGCACCGTCGCACCACGTCCGACCTGAAGCTCACCGCCATCGTCCCCGATCGGGCCCCGGCCGCCTCCCGTTCCGAATCCAACTCCAACTCCAACTCCAACTCCAACTCGCGCTCGCGCTCGCGCTCACACTCACCTTCACCTTCGCATTCGCCCTCTCGCACTCAGTCACACGCCCACACCCAGTTCCATGCCAACCTCCCTCTGAGGAAGAATACCTCCCACTCCAATCTACCCTCCAAGACCCATCGTGCGCGCCCCGACATTGGCAAGCGCTCCAAGTCCGCCGCTACCATCAAACGCTCCTCTTCGCACAAGGACGTCCAGAAGCTCAAGAACCAAAAGAACCAGGTGCATTTCGACCTGGGCGACGACGCCAACGACGACGAGTGGGTTGACGCAAGCGCATCTGCATCCCCCTACCTCTCCCGGCGCGGCTCCGTTGTGAGCGGCGGCCAACAGTCGCCCGCAAGACCGCCCTCGTCCACCGGCAACGCCTCGCCGCCGCATACCTCTCCGACTGCTGACGCCGGCGACCACGGCGACCAGTCTCCCACGCACCAGACAGCGCGCCACAACAATTACATCACCTCCCGCCTCTTGCAGCGTACCCCGTCACACGGCGCGCCCCCTCAGATGTCTACCGAGACTGTCTCTGTACATCCACCCTCCGGTTCGCCTGGCTCCCAGGCAAGCCATGGCCCGCCCAGCCTCTATGGAACCCCCAAGACAAGTACCCTCGGTGCGAGTGGCCCAGAAGAGCTAATATCGCGGTTTGTCAACGGATCTGGGCCCAGTTCGGGCGGTCATGGCGATAATGATTCGTACTTCGTGCCTGCGCACGCTCCCGTGCGGCGGCCGAAGTCGCTCGGTAACCTAAACCAGCTTTCTCGGGATTCGGTCAGCGAAGAAGACGAGAGCGTCTTAGCGCCCCGGTCCAAAAGGCCGATCCACGAAGCGCCACCCGCGAGTGAGTCGCGAACTCAGCAGAAGCTTAATCTTCAACGCGCAAGTTCCTCCATAGAGCCCGCTCAAGCAGGGCCGGGGGTTGGTGGTGTTGGCCCGAGCCTACTAGTCGGCAGCACCGATTACGACCACCGGGATCCTCGTATCAATAAGCTGCTCGAGCGCACGGGAATGGAATATCTGGTGGTGAGGCGCTATCAAAATCCCATTGCGCGATCCATTCAGCGACTGTCCCAAATCCCGGGTGCCAACAAGAATCGGCGCATTCCTAAACAGAATGGAACAAACGGAACTACGAACGGTAAGAACTCTCTAGAGGTCGACGGAGCGGGGCGGCTCGGCCTAAGCCAGAGTCTGACACATCTTACACGGTCTCGGCCAACAAACCCGCGGCGATTGACTTCCATACGCACGACGGGGGCTAGATCAAGCTACGAGGCTGACGAGGAGAGGCCCCATGACCGCATAAGCGGCTCGAGCTATGTGGACGGGAACGACGATAACCTCGCTGCACTTTTGCGGAACCTTTGGGACAAGAGCACTGATCTCAGTGCAAGTCAGGATTGATTGGCGCATGAGTCCTCAGGCGGTCCACTCCCATAGACGTATAGTGATGGTATACACGAGATCTTCTTTCATGTCCTTCTCCCCCGCGCATGTCGAACCCTTCCTCAGCTGGGGTTGGCGCACTGCCTGGATTAACGGCACATAACATCAACATAAGGATTTAATTAATAAGAGATGATCTTCCAGACTGTAATTCGGGACCCATTGAGTCCTCTTATTTTTGATTGACTGCGACCCCCAAACTGACTTTTTGTTTCTTATCTCTCTCGCTCACTTCTATGACGAGGACACACTATTCAGTGGTGACATAGTAATATGCATTATTAGGCGAACTTTCATTGAGATCCACTTTGAGGTCTGGAAAGGGGCAAGGCACATCTTGTGATCTGGGAAATATTGGTCGGCGCCCAACGAGGCAGCCGACAGGTCTAGTTTAGATGCAATCACTTCAGGATTTTCTTAGTACTTCAGCAAAAGAGATCCTACCTTACGCTGGAGGGAGCTAGAATTGTTGTCGACTTCATTTCCAGTATCAGTATAGGTTCAGCGAGGAAAAAGATTAGAGAACTGGAGTTAGTAAACATAAACTAAGCATCAGCATCAGCATTAGCATCACAGATAGTAGCGTCATGGTTGTCGCGATTTGCCCCCCACCCCCCCTTCTCTCTCTCTGCTGTCATAATATTTTTTTTTCTTCTTTTCCTCTTCCTCAGCATGTTCCTTGTGCAGCTACCGAGACATAGGCAACATCAACGCTTACTTGTTTTTTCTGCTGCATAGGCCCTGTTTTATATCTTTCACATCAGTGGTGATGGTGCTATGGCTTGCTACAAAGTGTGCTTCGAAGCTTCATTATACCGATTTAACTGGAATAGATGCGGTCTCCCAAGCCTGAATCTTTTACGAAGACACATATGCTCAGAATTCAAGGCATATATGTTTCTTTCATACTGGACCGAAAGTTGCAGTGAATCTGGGGCGCAGTATAGCTAGACTCTCCCAACTGCCGGGGTAATAATCTGGCACTTGCGTATCGGATTCATAGTTACTATTGTTGTTCGTTTGAAGCCAGACTTATTCGAGAGTCGGTAAATCTGATTTTGACTCGTTGTGAGCCAGGTCACAATATTCCCAGCAACCTTGTTTCGGAACTAAAGCTGTATCATTTTAACTGAGTTTGTCTGCTAAGGCCCAAATGCTGCTTGGCTTTCGGTATATACTGAAGCTGGATTTTCGTGCATTCTCTTGATACTGTCTATGTAGCGCGTGAGTGGAATGATGTTGCCGAGCTAAGGGATGAGACGAAACAAGACTATGCGGTTATAGTAAGCATAATAAGATCATTCTTGACTTTAGATACGTGCATGTATCACTTCAGGAGCTAGTGCCGGTCGTTGTGGCGTGGTACGCATGTAATCCCCCAAAGACGAGTTTCCCTCAATGCGTTTTGGCGTCAGCCAGTAGATATGTCTCTGGGAGTGTCATCATAAGACATTCACATGTGAGTATACCACCAAAAC
Source organism: Xylaria sp. FL0043 (assembly GCA_022578865.1). NCBI lineage: Eukaryota > Fungi > Ascomycota > Sordariomycetes > Xylariales > Xylariaceae > Xylaria > Xylaria sp. FL0043. The sequence continues at coordinate 127,357 of MU397332.1, read as the reverse complement.
AGCACGTGGCCAACCCTCGGGGAGATCGGCCGCGTCTAATTCGCCGGGAGTCAGGTCCACTTACGCGGAATGAAGGGTTAAAGCAACGTTAAACAAGGCGTAACGTTGATCTAGTGGTTGCAGGGATTACCGGGTCGTTATCATTGTCCTGGAGTTTCGGCTTCGCTGGGGTGTTGTGGTATGAGTTCGCGGAGTCAATGGATTACTCGAGCGGCCCAGCGGTGGTCGTATTTGTCCGTGAGACGATCTCGCATCGAGTCGTCGCTGCCTAGCTTTGTCTACCGACCTCAATCAAACGAGGTGCGCGAGAGGGCGGGCTTATTCTGTCGATCTATTTCCCTAAGCAGAAACACAGGTGAAGGCCTTAAATTATGTATATACCAAAGTGTGAGCGGCGAGGAGCGCGGGCTACAATGGATATCGGCGGAGCTCCATATGTAGCGGGAATGACGGGATCAGGCGAACAATGCCGTGGGATTCGTGTGAGCCATGGCCGGCCTGGTGGATAGTTCAGTTTTCTTCGAAAACCCATTGCCGAAAGCTTGTTGTCCGATTGTTCACCTGGCTTCGACTCACGGTGCAACAATCAAGTGCGACCGTAATTGATTGGCATTCCTGGTATCCGCGCTGGAATCTCGGGACCTTACCAAGGCGCGAGTAACTATGCCAAACTGCAGGGCTCTAGTTAAACAGTACCATCAACAAACACTCTCTCTCATCCAAGTCGTCGAGAAAGAGCTTACGTAGCAGTAACTTGCCCACCCGGCGCCGAGTTAACGGCCGATGACTGCGGTTTGCCTAAGAATAATTGGAGGATTGGGTTGCCAGGGAGTGGGAACTATAGTACGTTTCGAATGAGAGTTATCCCCATTTTTCAGATGACCGAACCATACCCTGGTAAGAAGAATTACCTGCTACTTTGAGAATCGTAAGAGGGCATGAGCGTTTTGGGATCTTCGTCTAAAGACCACTTACACCCGGGGACTAATACCGAAATAGGAAGGAATCCGGAAACTTTCACGATATCACGTATAAGTGAAGGCTTATACGATGGTTTGTTTTCATACATGTACGTGGTAAATCTAGACTAATGATGGAGCGTTTCTCTCTTGCAAGATCTTGGGCGCCGTATATAGTATAGTCGACCGATTGTTTGGATACAATCGAGGAGTAACAGTTACATGGGCAAACGTATATAAACGCCCTTTATTTGTTCTCCTCCTTTAATTTAACTTTAGCTCTCTTAAGCTCGCCTTCTCCTATCTCTCTCTTACTTCATTTTTCTTCTCTTACAATTTCCATTCCGGGGGAATAACAACATCATGGCTTCATTTCGATCACTCTTTTCTGCCTCGACGGCGCTGTCACTAGCAGCTATGACCCAGGGCCGGCCCCTGACATCTGCAGATGCGGACTGCAACTGCTACAAAGCGACGGCCGACTCGAGCGCCTACTTTGTGAACCGCAAGTTCTTCGACTTTCGCAACATTGCCAACCCCGTGACGACGGCGCCGATTGTGGGACGGGAGCCGGACGCCGCGGCCGGCCGCACGCACGAGTACTTCTCGTCGGCGGAGTGGACGGATACCTGGACGCTGCAGAACTGGGAGACGACGGGCGAGGGCGTGTACCGCGTGAACTCACTCAACAACGTTCTCATTGCGGCGGCGGAAGATGATGAGACGGGCAACACGTCACACCTGACACTCCGCACTCAGCGGCAGTCGGATTATCAGTCCACGGCTGAGATCGAGTCCCTGGCTACTGACTACCAGTATCTGACGGTGCGCATGCTGGCTCGGACACGGGGAAATCCAGGGGCGGTGACAGCTCTGTTCACTTACGCGGAACCCGGCGGGTCTGTGCAGTAGGCATTCCCCTATCCCTATGTCCTATGTCCTATGTCCTATGTCCTTGCTTTTCCCAGCGAATATTTCTTGTTCTCCGATCATCTCGAAATGATTCCCAAGTGTCTTGGTAACTCCTTGAACGTATGCGGAGATTTCTAACGCGGTGGCTACTTTAAATAGGGAGGCTGACATCGAGATCCGCACGATGACGGACACGAGCGTCGTGCAGTACACGAATCAGCCGGGCTCGAATCCGGACGCCACCACAGTCGTCGACCTGGCGACGCCCTGGACGCAGTGGCAGGAGCACCGGTACGACTGGACGCCGGGCTCGAGCGACTGGTACGTCGACGGCCAGAAAGTCGCGTCCATCCAGGTTCAGGCGCCCACGTCCCCGCTCAGCGTCCTCATGAACGTCTGGAGCGACGGCGGCTCGTGGAGCGGTGTAATGGCCGTGGGTGACTCCGCCGAGATGCAGGTCCAGTGGCTCGATCTCACGTACAACAGCACTTCGCAGGCCGGCGCTTGCTCGAATGTCTGCGTCATCGATGATCTGATCTGATTTATTTCTGGATCAATCGTCACTTCGGTGGAAAAACCAGGGCGCTGAACGGATATAAGGCGGCGGCTTGATGTGGCGTGTGTCTTAGCAACTTCATTTGTATTATCTTACTACTTACATACGTATATATACACACATTGAACTTGATGGCTAGATACCTCGGTTTTATCGTCTCCTCGCTGACAACGTGGTCGGGTTTGAACATCTTGTCGTTCGCCCGGTTTCTTTAATATGTATACGCAGCTAGTCCCTATATTTGCAAGTAAGTATCACTACAATGATAGCCATTCTATGTTACCGTCATCTTTTGTGGGTGTACCGGCAGACACGGTTGGACTATTGACTCTGCAATAGACGTCAGCGCCGAATTCACCTACCGTAGAGTAGTAGAAAGGTTAGGCATGATACATGCTATATAATGTGATAACAGATAAAGCTTGATACCTCACTCATGGGCGAGCCAGAGCTGAGGTTCATGGAGGCGCATGGATGAGATGAGACATTAGAAAGTCAAAAAAGAGACGGTATGAACATAGGGCATTCTCGAATAGCCCGCCATTAATCTATTCATGATGAGAACTTCATCGTTAAACTATGTTGGCGTCCTTTATAAAGGGCAAGTGAAACAAACATATATGCCCTAGCATAACGCCAGACACACTCTAAGAGGGGGTATCCGTAAATCAAGAAAGAACATGATGAGATGGATAGTGGTCCCGATGTCGAGACTACATGAGTGGGTTGGGAGAAGAAAAGAGAGAGTTTGGTGTAACCATAGCCTAAAAAAATATTAACCACCCGTTCATCCGTCTCCATACTGGCTCGTCACCCGTGTGATTATGCAATCCGTTTGCATAATGTCGCGGATATGGCGTGATCGCGTCGCACTTTCTTCATCCAATTCATCCAATTCATCAATTTGCCTTGGCCGTTCCGCTTATGTGTCCGCACCACAAAGAGAGACAAAAAGAACATGTTCGCTTGCCTGCCTGTTTGCCTATGAGAATCGTCATTCAGTCACGCATCGACGCCATCCCAGCAGTTGGCGAGAAGGTGTCGTATTCATAATCCTCGTCTTCGCTGCTGTCAACTGGGCTCCCGGGACTCTGCGCAGCGCTGATATCGGCGCTATGCATCTCGCTGAACGTGTCGCCTGCAAAGCTGCTCATGCCCATGGAGAGGAGGCTGTGGCGTCTACCTGCGTTGTTGAAATCGACTACGCTACCCGTGCGGCTGAGCTCGGGTTTCTCCGGCAGCTTCTTGAGCAATCCGGTCGAAATGTCGAGCATGCCCATAGCAAATTCTGTAAGCCGGTGGCTTTCGCCAGGCTTGCTGCTGACGCTCAGGGTCCATCGATACTCGCCGAGTCTTCGTCGGTACCATTCCGCCTCCTCGCGGCCGGGAGACGTCGCCCAGAGAAGAGAGCCAAACGTGCCGATAAGGGCGAAATTAGTTTTCGAGGCGAAGTACCAGAACGCACGAAGATGCTGTGGCGTAAGACGGTTGACAAAATCCATGGCCGAAATCAGACGGGCTTTGGCGGCGCTGCGACATATGTGCTCGAGATACGGGTCGATGGCCTGTGAGTCGGAGGCCAGCGCCCGGATGATACGGCGGTGGAGGGTGATCTCGGTTGCAAAGTAGGCCAAGTGAAGGTACCCGATGCTGGAGAGACGGTTGGAAGAAATGGTACTGCTCAGGAAAGAGGAATCCATACGGATAGTCGCAGGCAAGGCAGCGTACCATTCTTTCAGTTTGAGCTGGATAGGCTTGGCCAGGGATAGAACAAGGTGAGTACCTTGTGGTCCGGCGGCCGTTACATTCTGCATGGCCTGAAGGGTATAAAACGTGTCCAGGATCTCGGCTAGGACCTGGGACAGGTACACCATCTGCACAAAAAGGGTCCGACCCCGTTCAATCTCCTGCTTTCCCTCCTGGTCGTTCTCATCACAGTCGGCCCCGGAGAAGTCATTGGTGGCGAGGGCCTGTACAGTCCAGTTGGAGCTAAATATATGGGAAGGTCGCCCGTGCACGAGCGAGCCCCATTTGTCTTGCATATAGAGAGCCCAAGCCAGCCGTTTCCGAAGACCCTTTTCCCAGGGCGGGATCTTCCAATGTGTGCAGTCGAGGTGAAGGCCGAGTTCCTGGGCGATGGCCACGAGCTGGGCGGTTGGCGCCCACTGGTCGCCTTCGGGCCGTTGCGAGAGTAGGAGGCCGGCCTGGACCGTGGAGAGCTTGGGTCGCCACATGGCGTCGGCAAGCGATGACCTAATCAATCTCTCCAATTCGCGGACATTCGGGCGCTGGCATCTCGAGAGCTCCTCGGAGTGGTCCCACCAATTGACGGCGAGAAGGTACACGGCGGCCAGAACGGGTGGGGAGAACTCGTGGCGGTCTCGGTCATACTTCTCATAGAATACATTCTTTTGCAGAATGGGGAAACCCGGATGCACAACTTCAAAGTAAAGGTCCAGCAGCTTCCGGCCATGGGGCGCGACGATACGCTCGATCTCGTCGACATCATCGAACTGGTGGTCATAACCAGGCGTCGCAGCGTCGGGCAACATGAGGAATGTGTCATGGTCACTGACCTTGCGGAGAGTCCCTCGAGCGAGGAGACTCTCGTCCTGGGGGTCGAAGGGTGAGAGGTTGATCAAGGAAGGCTCGAAATCCGTGGTCGGGCCGATATACTGGCTATACCGGTCTTCTTGAAGGCCCAGGGTGCGCTTGAGGAGGGTTGGCCCTCCGAAGTTGGCCATTTCTTCGATCAGAGAATTGCTGGCGGTCGTGCTGGACAGACTGGGCGCGTGCTGCCGCAGTCGTCTGTTATCTGACCGGCCAGGCGAGCTGCTCCAGCCAATGGCGTGTTAGTGAACCATGTTTCCCGGGATGGTGCGGTATGGGCGAGGGCCCGACGGCATGATAACATAACGCACTGCAGGCAGGCATGGGGGTCAACTAGGGAAAACTCGGTGAATCCTTACCCTCTGTGGCCATTGCTCTCATCGGCCAGGTCACGCGCCAGCTTTCTTTTCCGAGGCGGCGGGCTCTGACATAAAGAGCACTCCGTCCCGCGTGCCTGGCACGACACACACTTCTCCTCGTCATCCCCTACGACGCACTTGGATCCGCGAAAAGCACATGCCTCACACGGTGTCATCGTCCCGCTCAGAGCCGAGTCCGAGTCAGCCGAGTCGTGGCCGGTCATACTACTCATATACGGGTCTTCTCTACTTGCATGACTATGCCGGAAGGGCAGCCCAGAAGTTTGCTGCGAAGTTTTGGGGGCGATGGCAATAGGAGCCGTCCTGGGGACGATGCCTGGATTAGACATGGTCTGCGGTGAGAGCTCAATAATCATGGGCCAGGCCGTGTTTCCAATTTCGATAACGCAATTGTGGGTGTGAGGGATAGATCGATCCGTCCCAATGGGTAATTGGTAGCTGGGATACTTGCTGAAGTCCCGATAAGGGTGATATAGACGAGGTATAAGATCGGCCTGCTTACGGATGTAGCTGTCGGCCAACCCAATGGAATCTCTGGCGGCCACGAGGAGTTGCAGATAGACAGTCGATCCACCGTCTCTACTCGAGGCTCCAGACCGTAGAACAAAATGCTGGGCTAGTCAAACTCCAGAATCCCCAGTGAATGGACGGTTGTTAAGATATCTACAGGCTGGCAAGCAGCTGAGTGGCTAGCGACAAGGACAGATTCGGGCTCCCACCCCCGATTTAGCCCTGACGATGGAAAGGCCGAGATTATGAGGGTAGACCAACAGCGCGGGAGCACGCGTGACGTTATGACAATGTCTTGTTGGGGGTCCCTTGAAGATTCTGGTTCGTATCTGGTACACCTGATTGAGCTTCTCTGCAGACACCCTGGATGCTTTGGTACGTCGCAGCCACAGCTGCAGGTCAAAATGGACCGGCACTGGATCCTACTATAACCTGGGCACCGGTACCAATCTGGAGGACAACGTCGTAAGGCTGATTGTTCTAGGTGATAACGGAGGCTAACACTAGATAAGCCAGGCTTGTCTTCGTCATTGAGGCTGCAACTCCAGCGGGTGTGTCGAGGGTGAGTGGGTTGGTAGGTTGAAAAAAGAAAAAAAAAGAGAAGGATATCAACGTAATAACAAGAAATGGATAGTGCGCCTGTAATGTTAAGGGCAAGGGGGTAAGGCCGGAAACCAGCCCGTGTAATAGGTAGACGGATAGACTAGAGCTGTCTCGGTGATAGGGAAGTTACCTGTTCCCTCTGCGGGATAATGGTAAGTTGAGAAATTGGTCAGACAACAGTGGGAAGTAAGGAGATAACGAGAGGAACTTGGTTGGTAATTCGGCTTCAGAGGAACCCTTTCACACGCAACGGACACACACGACTGGGGGAGAGGGGCTCGGAAAGCAAATGTCCTTTACCGCTATACTACTAGATCGCTAGAGTTCTTGGCTATGACTGCAGGTGACGCTGTATCTGAACAAGTCAACTGGATTCAGGGACCGGGAGGCGGCATTAACCAGAGAGTTGAGGGCCGATATGCCTCTTTGCAGCAGGGCTAGGGGCTAAACGCACGAATTACTGTTCGCATAGAGCCGCTGATAGCGTTGGTGGACGATCTTATCTCTCAGGTGAAAGGCGTGACGAGAAGCGAATTGTAATATCTTCTAATAGGGAAGAGAGACGCATGCTAGGTTAGCGAATCCTGATAATGCTAAACTAGTGTAAGACTGATTAACGCGACCACTACCGCCTTAGCTACTGTAGTGTCGAGGCGACTAGACTAGCCAGCCCGGTACCGTGTAGTGTGTACAACGTTGGTGCAGGTCATGGCATCCCTCGGGAGGCTCACCAGCTTTTTGGCAACGCGTCGGCGAGACTTGATTGTGGCTGCGAGCCCCGAAGACAAATTGCCCGACAGCGCCTGGCCACAATGTAACGCTGGTGCTGCTTGGTGGTCGACTTGCAGGGAGTAGCGCTCACACACTCCCGCTCACTCGCATGTAATAACCGTAATAATAATATGCGGTTCGTCGGCTCATTCACCGCAAGATGATAGGAGCAGTATGGCCCGAGAGACAGACACCTATCCAGGTAAGTATCTATGCCACATTGTCTAGCATGCAATGTCATAGTGTATGTACACTGCCTGCGCCCGAGATGAGGCATGAGGGGGACAGGTTACGGCTTTACACCCTACAAGACGGGCTGCGGGCCAATCTGCTGCAGCTCTCAGGCCATGACGACCGGGTTTTGTGCACCCATTACCAAATAGAAAAGCCGCGCCGGTGGAACGTGGCTAGGCTGGGGCATTATTTAACGTAATGGGCCCAACCTTGCCGAGTCATGGCAGGGGTCCAGGGTTTGTACCATACGGGAGAGTTGGCCTTTAGGGATGAACCTTTTACCAATCACGGAGACGGCGATGGGGCTCTGATTGCAGAATGGACTGGTTTGTGAGCGTCGGATACTACCGTCTCACATGTGTCAACGGCCTTTTCTTCTTGTTCTTTCTGTTCCCTCCTGTCCCTACGGGAGTGGTTCTGTAAGGTTTACGCTGTACGTAAATACCGAGGTAGGTGTACCGGGAATCCAGACGAAGGCAACAAAAGATCCTATGCGGTAAAACATGACCTAATCGTGGGATAATAGGAAAGGATCAGATAGAGATAGATGGTGACCATAGAGGCCGTAGTGTTGTAATTATAGCTTCGCTGATAGATTTCGGCTCGGTCAGTTATCCCTACTCATTTGTCTGTACAGGTGAGACTATACTGCCTTAGTAGTAGTATTGTCTGTCAATGCTGTTACTAAATGATATTCGTAGCTTCGCCAGAGCCTATCAGGCCGTTTGCCATTGCCAATACCTGATGTTTGTTTCAGGGACTTGTGTACTCTAAGGTGAGATAGGCTAGGGTCGCGAGTGATGGTGCGCATGTCCAGCGGGTCAGATCTGATATAGTATATGTGCAGGTAGAGGCCGTAACTCATTATGTCATTCCATCATCGTCATTGGACATGCGACACTTTTTCTATAGACTACCTATCTAGGTAGGTAAGGACAAGTCTCGGCGCCATCGCCCCGCATCGCGTGCCCATCACCAAAGCTCACTACCTACTACCTACTTACGGTGTAGTCCTGCTGAGCCCGCATGCAGTCGAAGCCCCCCACGGGACAGCCGGTTTTCCCCGCCAGCGAGAGTTCCGTGCAGCACGCGGTGCGGTGTAAGCCGTCTAACAAGCTCGAATGCTGGGTACATGATGTAGGTAGCAGCATCTGCCGTGTGTCGACATGCGGGATGAACGGTCTAGACACAAATGGAGGGGGTTAAACGAGGACGCCCTTCTTCAGTCACTGTTGTCATCATTATTATCGGCATTCAATAGACGTCGGTGATTGTGATGGAGTGGGCTGCTGTTCTGTGTATCGTGAGTTGTCATGATGTCTCAGAACCAGGACGCTGGGATGGGACCACTTTTGAAATACCCCATATCCACGGACAGGTGCTGTACATCATTATGCGTTATCCAATTTAGGGCGACTAGTTACTCCGAGAATCCTTGACCGATTGACGGACTATGTAGGGCCATCATGCTTCTGCTTAACCGGCGTTAGGCGTGAGTTGTGGGCCAGAAGACCGGTAATGGAGACGACAAGAATGGGATAGTTTGCTAGAAACGTAGCGGAGGAATCAGGGAGTTGTTGCGGTAGTTACGCCGGTATCGCTGAGGTGATGAGATAGGACACAGGATTCGGCCGAGTTTAAACTAGTGATGTGGACTTTGCTGGACCGCTACGCAAGTTAAGAGGGTCGGTATCAGAATTTCCATTCCGTCATTGAAGGCGGAGAGAAGCTCCTTAAAAACGAATGATGAAGTTCTTGCTTTTCCTCGGTCCTACAAGATACGAAGAGGAAATTCAACGGCGGGGCTAGATCTGTGAGCATACCCAGGCTTAACGTCTGAATTATATATCCTCCTCATAGTTCAAGCCTTGGCCTTGGCAACCTCCACTAACTCCCGAATGCCAACAAGCCACTTCGAGCCTGTGTGGTTGGTGTATTTGAACAAGCAGTCCGCGCTGTTATATACGCAGAATATTAAATCGCTTTGGGGATTTGCGCGGCGGTGCGCTGAACGAGGCATAATACTGGCAGGGAGGGATTCGTCCGGGACTTCGGCCGATACATGGGTATTCAGACCAGCTCATAATGCTGGACATATGAACTGAAGCAGTTGATCCGTCCGTACGGGTGGTTGAAATCCGCGGTCTCGTAAATAGGATCTCGTATAAATTATGGCGGCTGTATTTGCGCATCGCTTGGAGTCGTAACTAAGAGCGTCGTTGTGAAGCGTCTTACTTTTTCCTCCGTTGTGATCGTGACACCGATACTTCCTCTATCTATTTGGCACCTTAAAAAGAAATGGACCTGAGGATGTCGATTGTGGAAGATAAGAAGAGAATCGTCATCTTAGGCGGTTCCTATGGTGGCGTATCGACAGCCCATTACCTTCTTAAGCATGTTGTACCGAAGCTCCCAGACTCAAAATCGTATCAGGTGGTTCTTGTCAGCACAGCTTCACAGGTATTATGCCGGCCGGCTACTCCGCGTGCCCTCATCTCTGATGCTATGTTCCCACAAGACAAGCTCTTCACGAACACACCGGGAAACTTCTCACAGTACGCGCCTGGTAGCTTCATCTTCGAGCAGGGAACGGCGACGGCTCTGGACCACGAGAACCGAACTGTCTTAGTTCTTCTAGCTAAAGGCGACACAATAAGCAACAAGCCTGAGCTGAAAATCGCGTATCATGCGCTCATTATCGCCACTGGATCTTCTACATTATCACCGCTTCTTGGATTCACTCGTGATGAGACAGTACTCAAGTCGAGCTGGAGCACATTCCGCAGAGCCCTACCTAAGGCTAAGCACATCGTGGTTGTAGGTGGTGGTGCATCCGGCGTCGAAGTGGCGGGTGAACTCGGGGAGCACTTAAACGGGCGAGCGGGCTGGCTGAACTCGACCTTATCAAACCCTAAGGTGCAAATCACCCTCCTCAGCGGCGGCTTGCGAATCCTGCCGTACCTGAGGCCGGATATCGCGAAAACGGCCGAGGCTTACTTAGCCAAGGTTGGGGTGCGAATTGTGCATAATGCGCGTGTGGTAGCCGCTCTCCCTGCTGCAGCCGGCGTGGAAGATATTGCGGCAAAAGCGACGCTGACGCTAGATGACGGAGAGGCACTACTGGCTGACCTTTACATTCCTGCAACCGGTACCGTACCTAACACCGGCTTCGTATCGGACACTTTGCGATGCCAAGATGGGCGGATCAACACGGATGCCTCAACCTTGCGCGTCATCGATGGTGGAGAAAGAGTCTATGCTATCGGTGACGCGTCTGCGGCTGCCCGTCCTGCCGTACACAATATCCTGACCATGGTGCCCGTGCTCTGCGCTAACATTAAACGCGATTTGCTCGTAGCAGCGGGTGAGTCTGCGGGTGAGGACAGAATATTTAAAGAGGACACCCGTGAGACTCAGCTTGTGCCCATTGGGAAGAGTAAGGGTGTTGGTGCTGTGATGGGAATCAGGCTTCCTAGTTTCCTCGTGTGGTTGGTCAAAGGGCGTGATTACTGGTTATGGACAACTGGAAGCTTGTGGAGTGGAAAGCAGTGGATGAAAGAGTCGTAATGTGGATAGATACAGCTTGATCTGGGCCCACACTCTTTATGTCGCCTCTTCTCCCCCCACGTGTTAAATTAAGATGTATGCACATAATCTTAGCTAGTAGATAGCTAGTAGATAGCTAGAATATGAATCACCATGAGCTCGTTGCTGATAATCCAAATGCTGAGCAGAGAGCAAACTCACTGGACTCACTTATTATACTATGCAACTCGACACGTTATACAGGAATCTAAACCTCGAACGATCTTCGTGTAATGCTCAAAGTCAGTTTAGTATCTGCCCTCATCTTCGCCAGCCACTGGCACTGCCACCATCGCCGCGCCTTTCGGCTTCAAGTAGGGCGTCGAACTCTTTTTGGGCCTGTTCTTTTTCGTAATTGCGCCCCTCTCTCTCCTCATCATCAGATGAGTACGAGTAGTTATCGGTCTTGGGACTAGAATCGCGGGAATCTTGTGTTTTGTCTTGTCTCAGTTGCCCCCATCCTCGCTCTTGGCCAGACGAATCACCCTTCTCCCAGTTGGGGTTATCTGATCGTGCTTGTTGCCTGATACGGTCCCAAGCCGAGCCAGACGAGCTCGACTGCCCTTGTCCTACCCTTTGCCCCCGGAGTGAGGGCGCTACCGGCGAGGCATCATCATCATCATCATCATCGTCGTCGTCGTCAAAGACGTTATCTTTCTCGCCGCTTTCATGACGCGAACTTTGAGCCCAGTTTGGCTGTGTAGGTCGAGAGGCTTTAGCGGCGGCACCAGAACTCTCAAAAGTACTGATCTGCTGAGGAGGATAGTCTGTGCTTCCATACACTCGAGAGGTAAAGCCGTCCCCGGACGCTCCATCGCCGGCTTGCGGCGAATTCTGGGGATGAACGGTCCCAGTAGGACTCGGAACACCGGGTCGGCGCCTCAGTTGGTGTTTCTGTTGGACCTTTTGGCTTCCTTCTTGGATCAAGCTAGTGAGGCGCGGATCATGTCGCGCATGCGCCACAAAGGAACTCTCGGCCATGGAGTTGAAGACGATGGCAGTCGGGACCCAAGCGAAAGGCCAATAGGCGGCAACCCGTAGAGTATGCCACATAGCACCAGCGCCGCGGCCTTTCAAGAAGTGGAATTTCTTGGTAGGGAAGAAATTAGGGTCAAACTTCCGCATCTTGGGCTTGTAGAAGGGAAACTGGAAGGTTCGCCTCGTTGCGAAGGCGACGGACCCGGCAATGGCATAGGCCACGGGCTGTACCCAAGCAAAGTACCGAACCGCGTAGACCGCATGCTCGCCGATGGCGTTGGCCTCGGTCGCCGTCAACGGGCGCTGAGCAGCCGACGAGTGGCTGTCGACCCTCGCGAGCACAGCCAGGACGCGGAAGCCCTCGGGGACGCCGAACCACGGTGCCCACCACTGGAGCTTCGGCAAGCTGTCGAAGTCTATGGTCGCTCCATCTGCAAGAAAGTTCCTCTCGAAGCGGCCCTGCCTAAAAGCGTTGACGAAGGGCCATGGCCGATTGTGAGTGGGGGCGTCTTCGTCATAGTTGCCCTGTCCAAATGGCTTGTTCGAATCCCCTGGAGAAGAATTCATCTTGCTTTCTCTCTTTCTCTCTCTTGTCTCTCTAATCAATTTGCTTTCTTGTCATCATAAATGATGTAAGCGACAAGCAATTCGTGTTAATGTCTATCGTGAAGTGAGTGTGAGCGATGAGAGATGGGTGTGTAACCTCTCATCATGAGATGAGACCATCTCAAATCATACTTACCTATTAGTGGACCGAGCTGGGGAGCTTAGGCCATACTGTGAGGTCATTGGATCAGCCTAGGTACAAGCTTGAGCCCCACCGAAGATATGTGGCTGCCTGAATGTCAAGCCTCTGAGAGTGTGGCTGTGGCGTAACGCGTTCTATTGATTTTCGGCATACCACGGTGTACCACGGTCCACTAGCAGGTCGCGACGCGGTCGAGAGCGCGTCAATGCAGCCCGCACTTTAGATAAGGGCGTTGGGTGAATTGGCTGATATCACCTACTTAGACTAGTACATACTCACAAGCAGCCATTCGGAGACTGACTTGCGCCCACATCTTTCTGCTTGTGAGCACGACACACAATTCTGCAAAAACAAAGCATAAACCTCTGATTCCCCGTGTTCGATACTGTGTACATCTGCGTAAATGTATAATTTTCTAACACGTCCTTGTCCTCGGGTTTATGGTTGAGTGAGAAATGGTCCACCCGGTCGGTTGGTAGTTCATACAGAAGCAGCAAACCGTCATGCCGCTCCAGAAGTCTTTCTCGGAACAGAACGGCTCTCTGAAGGTGAGTGAAGAAATGGCAGCCATCCTCGTCGTCCTCCAGACTCTGCTCTATACTTCATGCCCTATATGATCGATCCGTTCTCGCTGACTGGCGTCGATATGCCAATGACACAGACTCGTCAGCGCTGGCAGCACAAATCCAGAAGCCATTCTGCAATAAGCCAGGCCTTGGCTACGTCGAATGCTCGTCCTCAGCCCCTTGAACGCGTTGCCGATGCCACCAAGAACAAGCTCAATGCGTTCAGCTTCCGCCCTCCTGCAGAGGCCCCCGAAGCCGCTGGCGAGCCTGCCAAGCGAGAGCTCGCCGTCGGTGAGAACGACAGCCCGGCCAGTCTGCCCACGGCTCCTCTGAAACACCTGAGCACCCCCGTGAACCGGCTCGCCTGGCAGGACCTGATCGGCGACTCGTCGGACGTCGCGGGCGAAGATGAAGATGGCAGTCCGCAGGAGAAGATCGGGTGGGACACGAAACAGAAGCCCATGTACGGCGTGTCGCCAATGCCGCGGAAACGCGGGTCCAAGAGAGCACGCAGCTCGTCGCCCATGTCGTCGCCCGCTGCCACAGCCTCCCGCACGGTAACGCCCGCCGTTAGTGTTAAGCAGCTGTCAGCTGCTCTCAAGTCGCCGCGCGCAGATCCTGCCATCGAGCTCTGGGACCGCTTCTCTCTGAGCGGTTCTGCCGCCACCACACCCCTGGGGGCAGCCAATCCAACCTTGGCCCAGATCATGGTCTCTTCTTCTCCCCAACCCCCCAGGTTCACGGGCGCCGGCGTCGGCCGTGGCGAAACCGGGTTGAGGAGAGCGATTAGCTGCGGCGCCAATTGGCCGAAGCGTCGCCGCGTCGAACGTAGCGAGACAGCCTCGGTTATGAGCGTTACCGTTGAGGAGAGCCCAAGACACAATTCGAAATCCTCAATGGTCAATGCCTTGCTGAAGAGCGTGACGGGCGAGCTCAACCGGTCCAAGGCTGTTCAGACGCAACTGGACGTTCTGAAATCACCATCACCTCGAAAGAGAAGCTACAATCCTGCCAACCACCTCTCCGGGTCGCCAACGCGGCGCCTATCTCCTTCGAAACCCTCGCTTCCCGAGGAGTCTGGGCCCAGCTGTGTGTCGAAGGACGCCAGTGCGGCAGATGCCTCGTCCGATTACGGGGATGACGATTTCGACGACGATACGCTGATGAATTTAGACGTCAACATTGATTCTGCGCTGCAGCAAGAATCCCGAGCCCTACAGCCTCGCACACCTGTCGCGAAACCCATCACAACTCCAAATATCACCCCTCAAAGTGCAGAGAAAGCGTCAGACGAATTTTCTGATCTAGATGATGATATATTTGCCGATGCCGGAGACTTATTATCGCAAATCGATTCTGCGTACGATACTGGCCCGCGTACCAGCACATCGCAGGCCCCTGGTCCTATGAGCGCGACCTCCCAAGAGCCTGTTTTCGATGTGTCAGTAGAGGATATGTATGGTGATGACTTTGGTGGCGACTTTGATTTCGAAGCTGCCGAAATAGCTGCTACGCAATCAGCCAAGCAGCCTAGTGGACCAGCACCGCTTGTACGTAAGTCATATCCGCAATGCTGTGCCATATATCCGTTGACACGGTTAGTAGCCGTCTCAGAAACCTAGGACCATACAGCGCTATCTTATCACTCAGGTTCTGGACAGCCAGTATATAGACGCCCAGGGAAGAGAACTGCCAGAAAAGGTAAGCATTCGAAGATGGCCGGTTAGGCTGCTGCTAACATTTCATTAAGATACTATTGGTCGAAGTCGACAGAGCCAAGATTATGAAGACTGTGCACCTTCGAGGAGACTGGATTGAAACACCAGCCAATCCAAAGTCATATATCCACATCCTTGGCGATTTCCAGCCTTCTGGGCGATGCGTCATAGACAACTTGCAAAACATCCTAATCCTACATCCGGACCAATTGATATCGGCGACAGTTATTGCTGATAGTTTCACCTGCATGCGGAGAGCTGTTCTCCAAGACCGCGTGAAAGCGACTAGTGATAATACACCACCCCTCGTTTATGGCACCCTGCTTCATGAGATTTTTCAAGCGGCTTTGTTAGCAAACAATTGGAGCACTGAATTCTTGGATGCGGCCATCTGCAAGATTACCGAGAAGCATGTAGAAGATCTGTATACCATAAAAGTTGCAGTCAACGATGCGCGTCATCATCTTAGGTCCAAAATGCCAGAGCTGAAAACGTGGGCGAAAACATTTGTCTCTGCCTTCCCTAAGGTACGTTCCTTGAGATTATCGATATGTTGGCCGAGTGCCCTTCGCTAACCGTTCGACAGCCTGATGCCATAGCCCAGGGTCGAAATGGAGACAGGGCAAATATGAGTGTTACCAAGCTGCTTGATGTCGAGGAGCACGTGTGGTCTCCGATGTACGGAATGAAAGGGAATATTGATGCGACAGTTCAAGTCACTATGAAGGAGGGCTCTCAGAGACGAACCCTCACTGTGCCGTTTGAGCTGAAAACGGGTAAAAATGCGACACCAAACCACATGGCTCAGACGGCACTATATAATCTTCTGTTGTCAGACCGGTATGATATTGAGATCGCTTATGGAATTTTATTCTACATGGAGACCTCACAGACGTACCGGATTCCAACAATACGCACCGAGCTTCGGCATATGATAATGCAACGCAACCAGCTAGCGTGCTACGTAAGGGAACGGAGCGTACACCTCCCACCAATGAAGAAGAGTGCGAATACTTGTGGCCAGTGTTATGCCAAAGTATCATGTTTCATTTATCACAAGCTCGCCGATGATGGCGACGCCGAAACAAGCGGTGTCAAGGGTAAATTTGAGGAAGTGGTCCAACATCTAACTCCCGCGCACAGAGATTTCTTCTTGAAATGGGAAAATCTATTGACAAAAGAAGAGAAAGAAGGCCAGAAGCTACGGCGCGAGCTCTGGACTATGGCCAGCACAGAGCGTGAAAAGGTAGGACGTTGCTTTGCCAACGTCATCATCGAGGAAGGCTCTGCATTTGAAGACGTTGACAGCCCAAAGATCAACCGATACCGTTATACATTTGTTAAAGAAGCCGCGAACTCTTCCTTCTCCTTCCTCGACTCTCAGTTGACATTAGGGGAACCGATCGTGGTCTCGGACGAAATAGGCCATTTTGCACTAGCCCTAGGGTACGTCACGTCAGTACGAAAACAAAGAATTTCCGTCGCTGTCGATCGTCGACTACACAACGCGCGTATTCGACGTCCCGGGTTCGACAAGGATACCAACCAGATATTTGCTAGCATCATGGAAGTTGTCCCAGAAGGCGCAACGCCGGCTCAGTCTCAAGGAAAGATCAAGGAGGCCCCTGTACGATACCGCCTAGATAAGGACGAGTTCAGTAATGGCATGGCCACTGTACGAAACAATCTAGTTCAGGTGATGGCAGATGGTGTGTTTGGCTCGAAAGAGATTAGGCGGTTGGTGGTTGATCTCGCTCTTCCTCGATTCAAAGCAGCCGCAACACAATACTCCGTGGCTGGACAGGACAGTCTTAATGTGGATCAAAGACGAGCCATCCAGAAAGTCATGAGCGCCCAGGATTATGCTCTTGTGCTCGGTATGCCCGGGACGGGCAAGACGACAACAATCGCCCACATCATCCGCGCACTTGTTAGTCAGGGCAAGAGCGTGCTCCTAACTTCGTACACTCACTCCGCCGTCGATAACATCTTGTTGAAACTGAAGTCTGATCAGTTCCCTGTCCTTCGGCTCGGAGCACCAGCAAAGGTCCACCCCGAGGTTCAAGAGTTTGCCATTCTAGTTAATCAGCCTGTGAGCAGCTTTGAGGAGATTCGGCATGCCTGGCACGACACTCCAGTCGTAGCGACCACCTGTCTGGGTGTAAGCCATCCTGTCTTCAACGAGCGTACTTTTGACTACTGCATCGTCGATGAAGCGTCACAGATCACCCTCCCTATTTGCCTGGGACCAATACGGCTGGCGCGTACCTTC
Organism: Xylaria sp. FL0043; assembly: GCA_022578865.1. NCBI lineage: Eukaryota > Fungi > Ascomycota > Sordariomycetes > Xylariales > Xylariaceae > Xylaria > Xylaria sp. FL0043. The sequence continues at coordinate 109,955 of MU397332.1, read as the reverse complement.
GTGCTGGTGGGAGACCATAATCAGCTCCCACCACTTGTTCAAAACGACGAAGCCCGAGAGGGAGGGCTTGATATTAGTCTTTTCAAATTGCTCTCGGATACACATCCTGACTCGGTTGTCAATCTTGAACACCAATATCGGATGTGTGAAGATGTCATGACACTCAGCAACACTCTTATCTACGAAGGCCGACTGAAATGTGGCACTGAAGCGCTGCGCCATCAAAAGTTAGTTGTTCCTAACTTGAGCCGCTTACGACAAAAGCATTACGACGCCAGCACAATCATGCGGCCGGGCACGCCAAGGTCATTTTGTGTTGGTTGGAGCAACGATCATTGTTGGCTTCAACACCTCCTCAACCCCGACGCTCGAGTCCGGTTCGTCAACACGGACTATCTACCCTCGCCAAGAGAAGAGGCTAAAGGCAATCGTATCGTCAATCCAACCGAATCACGAATAGTTGTCCAGCTCGTCGATTCTCTCCTCGCTGTTGGCGTGCCAGCCAATGAAATCGGCGTTATGACGCACTACCGCTCACAGCTCTCCCTATTAAAACACGGTCTCCGTGGATTTGGGAATGGTATTGAGCTACACACAGCCGATCGCTTCCAGGGAAGAGATAAAGAGGTTGTAGTACTCAGCCTAGTCCGAAGTAACGAGGCATGCAGCATAGGCGACCTTCTCAAAGACTGGCGCCGGATCAATGTCGCGTTTACGCGCGCTAAGACAAAGCTTCTCGTAGTTGGAAGCCGTGACACTTTGAAAGGAAGCGGAGAACAGGAGATGCTTAGCAAGTTTGTCCGGCTGATGGAAGATCGTGAGTGGGTGTACGACCTGCCCCGAGATGCGCTGGAAAGTCACTTCTTTGAAGACGGCGCGACACAGTTCACGGCGACGGGCGCGCCGGGCAGTCTGCCTTCACCGTCCAAGAAAAGTCCAAAGAAAAGCCCGAAGAAAATGGCTGCCGTTGGCGGTGGCCTGAAGAGAGGTCAGATCTTTGATGGGAAAGAAAATCGAAGACCAGGTGCTAAAAGGGGGAATGTCACCGGCAGAGCGCTTCTACGGAACAACCCTGTGTCGAGAGATATCCTCAATGAGATGATGGACGGCGTTTATTGAACAGGTTGCTTTTACTAGCGGGCGCGTATCGTTGTTGGGTTCGTCATTCTTCTGGAGCATTGGTATAGGTCTTGCATCAACAGGGTTAACTCATGATCTAGCGACAATATTGGGTTGATACATTGTCGCTTGGGATGTGCATTTACAAGGGTGAACAAGTGCATAGACAGTCTTTGACATCAAGACCTGTCGACAGTGATGCTCGTAGTCTTAGAGCGCACTCTTATGTACGAACCAAGAAAATAAATAATATGCCACTGCGAATATTGCAGCTCATTATACCATACAGCCCCCTTGCTACCATCGCTCACCACGGCAAGTGATGACGAATTCTTTGGTTAACTACTAGCTTTAAATTTACACACCATAGAAGTGAATTCTAGATTTGTAGGGAAAAAGCCGGCGTTTAAGGAACTGTGTGCAGGAGGACGATTCAGAGATTAAGTAGAATACGAATCTAGGTAACCCGATGGGCTTAGCAGAAGACGAATTGCAGCTGCGGCATATGTAGCAGCAGACGAAAACAGTTACTCAAAAGTTCGATACTATCCTTCACAAATTATTGGGTAATAGTGTCAAATCGTATAGTTAAGGTATATTATATCGGTATTTGTGGAGCAGTTGAAAACTAAGAAAGACTATCACGCTCCATGAACTAGCGAGGAACATTCGAGCCTCTACTTCACGTCCTTGGAGACCCGAATCAGGTTAGAACCGATGCCGACGCCCGTCGCCCAGCTTTGATGCGCCGTCTGGATGTCCTCCATGTCCCAGACGTTCTTGATGACGATGTCTATCTTCCCATCCTGCACCATGCCGAACAGCACCTCGACGGTGGGCGCGTACGATGCCTGGTCCCGCGAGATGTAGTAGAAGGCCGTGCGACGATTCGAGAAGAGCTTGGCGTTCTTCATCAGCAGCTTGGTCACGGGCACGACGGCGTTGCCGGCGGGCTTGGCGTCGGTCAGCGCCTGCTGGTTCTGGCCGTAGGCCACGAGGATGCCCGGCTCGCCGCTGCTGCCGGCGGTGCACGGCGGCAGGATCGAGTACGACTCGTCCCAGCTCTGGTCGCCGAGGGCGTCGAAGACGGCGTGCGCCCCGCCCAGCTCCTGCATCGCCTTCGTCCAGTTCTTGTCCGTGTAGACGAAGGGGGTGGCCCCCTGCTTCCGGAGAGCGTCGTGGTTCCGCTCCGACGCCGTGCCGTAGATGGTGGCGCCGTGGAGCTGGCACAGCTTCATCGTCGCGTAGCCGACGGCGCCGCTGAGCCCGTGGATGAAGACGCGCTGGCCCTGGGTCACCCTGGCCCTGTCCACCAGGCCGAATGCCGTTGCCCAGTCGAGCATGATGGCCGTCGCTGCTTCGGGGCCGACGCCCTCGGGCACGGGGATGAGGTGCTTCTCTGGGAGGTTGACGAGCTCCGCCTGGGCGTCGTACACCGTCAGGCAGGCTACCATGTCGCCGACCTTGATACGGGCTCCGTTGGTCCTGGCTCGTCCCGCGAGGCAGTAGCCCGGGGTGAGCGGAGCCTTCTTCTGCATCGGGTACGTTCCTCGCCGCATATTGACATCGCCGCCAGAGAAGCCGGAGAAGATCGGGGCGACCTGGACCTCGCCCGGCTTCGGCAGGTCGATGCTTGACTGTTCGACGCTGACCTTGGAGACATCGCCAAACTCGGAAATGACTACTTTGCGGATGGGGATAGCCATTTTGGATGAGAAAAGATAAGATGTGAGTGTTTTGTTGTGTGGAGATATCAATACTCACTCGACCAGTCAACCAATAAGACCTGTATGTGTCTGTCTCTAGGTATTTGCTGTGCTGTCTCTGTCTATGCTGTCTACTTCACTTACCCGTGGAGACGCCATGGCCGCCTCTTATAAGCATTGGAGCCAGCTTGATGCCGTGAATAGCTTCAACCTTCTTCAAGCTAATTTTACACGCGTCGCGAATGGCGTGACGGGCAGGGTCGTCGGAGTTGGACCGCCGGTTCATGTTGAATGGGATACGGAACAACAGGAATACCCAGTAGTGCGTGCGCCCGAGGAAGCTTGAGGTGGATCGGCGTGTTGTTCAACCGCCAACGTATCCGTATCTGCACCTTCGCACTCTCGACTTAGCCACAAAGCCACAGCGCCACTTACTACAAGTCCTCGGAGCAACCTCCACGCCGTTACGTACTAGTACAAGGGAGAATCCTACGCTTGACCGTCTCGATCCTCTTGATACAGGCACTACAAGTACGCCATGATGTGATAATGCGAGAGGGGCGGGCGGGGGTTAAGCGAAGCTATGAGCGAGCCATGTTGTCGTTGAAAGCTGACAGGATCTGATGATAGAATTGTTCCCTTTAATTGTATGTAGAATCCTATGAAAAGCTGATAAAAGGAAATAATGATCAGTAAATACCTAAGCAACGAAATGGGTCACTCAACAATGCCTATGTGCGAGTACTAAATCGTGTACTTAGTTCATAAAATATGAAAAACCAATTCAGGGGGTTAAGTTAAGGGTTAGGCTACAGTCTTCTACCAATGGTCATCATCCTCACAACTCGCCCTCCTCGCATCCATGTCAGCATTGCGAGCAAATGGCGATGCTTTATTAAACAGGCCATTTCCGCCCCCCATGTCATCATCCCTGTTCGACTCGCCATAGCCACCAGTTTCAATTGGCTCACCGCCTTGATCGTGGTGGTCAGCAGAGCTGTCGTGATTACCCCAGATGAGATCGAGATATAGTTCCGGCCTGGGAACGGCGCGTCTGAAAAAATAGCGTCGGAAGAACCAGGGGAGATACTGCATCACTTGATACCGAACGAACCTGGTTTTTCTGACCGCGAAGATGGCGTTCAGATCCTCGAGCGATCGGCGCTTGGTCTCCTCGACGAGCAGAAAAACGAGGACGAAGGCGACGAGATTGAGCCCTGCGAAGAGACCTAGTGTCCCTCCGTCATTGAGCCCGGCGTAAAGACTGCACTGGCTGTTAGTTGGTGTCATGTCACAGGGTATCTAATCAGGAATATGACCTTGGGAAGAAGACTGATAGAAGTCCGGCGAAAAGGAGATTCGTCGCGACAGCGAAAGCACATCCCTGCCCCAGCGAGTAAGTGATCAGGAGAGCACGTTAATCCTACATTTTCCGATAGGCCACACTCACTGCTTCTCTGTGTGATAACGGAAAGCTGCGTATTGGTTAGTATAGGCGTTCCAGGAACTGAACAGGGCAGCTGGCGAGGAACCTTTCAGATGCCAGGGTGAAAGGAATAGGACCTGGTCAAAATTAGCACACGGCTCTGCTTCCTGCCGGGCCAGCATCCCGTACCTAGCCCTGGAGAATATGCTGCAGCGAACACTACAAGAATTGATAGAGTGTCAGCTTTCCGCTAAACATACTTGTTTGGGAGCATGACTTACGAAAGACAAAAAGCGCGACGACTCCACCACGAGCATCCGTTCCGTAAGGGATCAGAGTTGACAGTGCTGCCGCAGTCATGAAGAGGCACATAATAGGCAGCGTGAGCACAAGCCATTTACGACGACCGAGCGTGTCAATGGTCCTGATGGCTGGAAGGCCAAAAAAGAAGTTGACGGCGCCTGGATTTGGTAAGTATGGCGGGCTATCCAGAGTTGAGCGTAAGACTATCCCGAGTGCGACATACCGTATCCGAAGCTATAGAGCATAGGCCTTAATTCACCTCTATGGTCATGTAGCAGCCCATTGAATAGAGGCCCTGAGCCATGTAAGTAGGGGGACGATTGAACAACGAAGCCAGATATGATCAATTCAGCGTCCTGTTAAACAAGAAGGGCGATACTCAGTCAAGTCCGGGGTCTCAACAAATGACTGCCCTACTGAAACGAGGCCCCAGATCGATGTAAACTCAAGCATCAGCTATGAAATGGCTCTTACCAGAATAGAAAGCAAACACATTTACTGCGAGGCTGTTAGAATGCCTGCGACAAGGTCGAGGCTCGGTCGCACTAGGAGTTCATTGGGTAGTCCATAATCAACGAACTTACTACCACAAAGTTGTTGGGCTAAGGAAACTATCGAACTACTCACGAGAGCATTCCGAAGTCGTCTTTGGGTAAACAGCTGCTTGTACTGAGCCGCATAAGCCCTGATATGCGCCACGAGTCCTCGAGGCACGCCGCTATCTTGAGTTTCCACATTCGACTGAATAGATTGCTCTTCTTGTTGGACAGATTTATAGATCAGATAGATATCTCGGAGAGCACGAAACTGAAGAGCCCCCGTTAGCAAGATATCCCCTCACGTCCTTCTTAAGTCTGCTGAGTTCATTACCTCTCCGCCTCTTAGTTTGACGAGAATAGCATACGCCTTTTTGGGGTTGAAATGAGCGCTCTGTTGTCGCATATAATATCGAGGGCTTTCGGGGCAGAAATAGAGCCCAGCGAGAAGAAATATCGCTGGCACGAATGGGGCTCCTAGAATTAGCTGTTTAATCGTCCGATGGTCTCTAGCAGTCCAGAAAACGAGGTTGAATGCGAATCCTATGGCGATACCAAAAGCGACCCTATCATATGTTAGTGCGCCCCCTCAAACTGAGATCGATGAGCTCACCAGAGCTGCCAGACAAGAATGGATGTGCCTCGCCAGTACCCAACAGCGGTTTCGGAAGCCAATATAGGCGTGCTGACTGCCTTGATACCCATACCTTGCGTTAGGTCGTCAGCTAACAGGATCAAGCGTTCGAGTCGAAAGGGATGTCTCTATTTTGGACTGACCTATCCCATTGATGACCCGGACTCCGAAGAGTTGCTTCCAGTTGCTGCAGGCAGCAGCGCCCAGCGAGCTAGCAAGTATCAAACACGCAGCGATAGCCATTGCGCCTCGCCGGCCGACGCGATCGTTGATGGGTAAGGCGAGCGGGCAACCCAGTAGGGCGGCGAACAGAAACGGTGAGGCGTTGACAGCGCCAAGCTTCCAGTCATTGAGCGTTGGCCTTGGCGGCGATCCGCCCGTTTCTCCAGCAGACTTCACAACATCAAGCCCGAATTCCTGCGCATAGAGGGACGCTCCATTGATGGAAGACTGAACGAATCCTTGGAGGAAGGCCGCAAGCGACACGGTAAGAACTACAATGTACATCGTGGGTTCGGAGGGCAGTGAGTCCTTCTCTTTCCTCAGCTCCATCTTCTCCTTCGCTGTGAGCTGTACTGGTAGATCCTTGCCTGCGTGGGGATCATCGGATCGTGCAACTGCATCGTAGATTCTGATGTCCTTCGCTACCTCAACAGCTCTCAACAGCTGCTGCACATCGACAAATGGGAGGAATTCTCTGTGGAATTCGCGGACATCTCTCTCGAGTTCATCATCCGTGAGACGAGCTACAAGGCGTTAGCATATAATAGCACGGTCACAGCAGAGGAGCCGGAGAACACACCTAATGGACTTTCGATAACTGCTTGATAGTTCTTGCGTCTTCGATGCCCTTGGTTCTGATACGAGTCTCGAGCTGCTGACACGCTAGTTGCTCTGATGCCTAACTCGATGCGAGGGGCGAGATTAGGCTCGTGTATGTATGCAGTGTGACCAGCAGGAGAGCCTCGCCTGTCTGTCATCGTGACTGTCCAAGTCTGTAAAGGGACCGGCAAGCAGGAGACACCGAGCGTTGAGGTGACAAGAATCGGGAAGAGGCCCGAATACTATCAAAGTGAGATCAGGGCGGTAGAATAGGTCGACGGCCTTCAAGAGAGTCAGCAACAAGGCTTTAGGAGCAGATTGAGCTTACCGCATCTCTGTAATGTGGTGGCAGTGACGTTACGATCTGCACTTAGCTATCCTCGCCTAGTTCTTGACGCGCATTTGACCGATGGCTTGTTGAGGTGGCTGTGGGCAAGGCTGTGAGTAGGTAGCATCTGGGGGTGTGGTCGCATTAGTTTCATAAAGGTCTCACTCACATGTGTAACGCGACTGGTAATGACGTTGCGTAATGGCATGGGGAAGATTCCCCAACCTAAATAGACGACTCCGTAATGTACATTATTCCCTAGGAAGTTGTACTGCTATCTGAAGTGCTCAGTATGCCTGTCTGTCTTCCTAGTCACTCTGGCTGCGTTACGAGGATGTCCTTGTCATACTGTTGACTCAGACATAACAAGCAACAAACGAAGTGCAATACTTACCACTATCCAGCTAGGCAGCGCAGTCTGGGTGAGGCGTGATGGAGCATTCATTAAGTAGGCAGGGAGCTCAGCCCCCAGATCCTTCGGTGACCGTATGGCAGCCTATAATAATACACTTCTCCTAGGACAGCATAGGCTAGGAATACTTCCTGTAGAATGCATTCAATAGGCAAATGAGCCTGCCTAGACGTTCGACCGTATGCGTGCTCAGTGCCAACAAATACGTTCTTGTCAGTTTCGATGCCTTTACGTTCCGGCTTGGCCCTGTTCGCTCTGTAGTTTTGTAGTACAACGCTCGGCTTCTGTGTCTGCACTATGACGCTGCATGCGGAGCGATCCTCTTATCAGGGCTGAATCCCACCCAGTCTTATTCAAAAGGAATTATAGTATTGAAGTTAAGCGTCGAACCCGATATTCCAATCACAGCTATGGACCCATTTTCAACAGCCACTTCGGCTCTACAGATTGCGGCTTTCGCGGGCTCTCTTCTAAAATGCATAGCTCGGTTCGTTGAACAGACCAGGAACATAGCAGACTCGATTCACGAGCTCTATGATGAACTGTGTCACCTCGAAGCCGCGTTGCACGATATTGGCGACATGTTTTCTAAGCGGCCGCAGCAGCTATCATTCGAGTACAGACATCACGAGCGGATACATCGTATCCTTCAATCGTGCAAGAACTCGCTTGGGGATTTGGACAAGGCACTTCCAGAGCTGAAAGATGAGACCACCCCTATGCAGAAAGTCAGGCTTAGCATTCAGAAATCGTTGAAGGGGGAGCGTCTGACGGAGATCGTACATCATATCACTTCGTACACAAGGATCCTTCAATTAAGCTTGTCGACGCTCTCTCTTGGTGAGCTATGGATAAATCGACAGTCGCAGGAATTGATCCTTGCCGAAGTGCGAAGAATCAATCAGGCTATCCGCGCGACAGACTTATTTTCAGGTCGTGCAGAGTCGAGAGCGAGGAGCCCTCGAGAACTCCCGATAATTTCAGCCCAACAACCTGATACGACCATAGATGACGAGGAAGCGAGAAGTGTTCTCGACAGGGAGATAAGAGAATGGCGCGAAACGGTTGAGTATGACCTCACACTTTTTTTTTTCTCCCTCTTCCTAGGCAGATTTCCGGCGCAGGGCTGGCCTACCAGAAATCCTTATTGCCACTCGCACCCTTTGAATGAATGTAGCTAACTCCTAACAGCGAAATCGCTGCGGCAGTATCCCTTTCCTTACCTGACGATAAATCAACAGACGGTCGACTACCTAGTTCTACAAGCAGTGCAACCCTACAGACTTTTGACGACGACGACGACGGATCTGAGTCTGAGCAGGAGGAACTTGATGCAGTGAGTTGCAAAGTATTGAAACTCACACTCGAAAGTAATCAGAAAATCGTACGCCAGCTCATGCAAAGCGAGATATATTTCCAGGCCGCGGAATATCAACGGCGTGGCATTAGAAGACGCAAGCTTCTGGATGGACTCTCTGAGCATGACAAGCAAGACGGCGATGCCAGCAGTACCTTAAAGCTGATCGATATGGAGGAGAAGCTTGCGGACATTCTCTTTCATTGCGATACTGCACAAACGGACAAGGAAGCCAAGAAAGTCCTAGAAGAATTGCTAGACCAGGAAAGGGAACGAATAGAAACAGACGACACTGACCGACAGTGGAGGCTATATCACAAGCTTGGGAATCTCTAGTGAGTAAAAGTTGAATTATTTTGCGATACGGAGAACAGAGAAAGTATATCTCGCTGCGCTGTAAATCCGCAAGCCCTTGCTCTCCTGACACTATCTCGGAAATTGTATTAGGGAAGTAGTGCTGACGTTACATTGCAGCGTAAGGCAAGGAAATTTTCGCAGGTCTCGGAAATTCCTGAGAAGTGCATTTATGGGTCGATCAAGGGCAAACCCTCGGTGCAAGAGTCTCGTAATAGAGTCGGCAGAGATGCTCATCAAAAGCCTACAAGCACTGCAATTAATCGACGAAGCACAAGGTATCCAGAGTTGGCTTGAGGAAGAATTACCGATAGAACAGCAGAAAGACCAAGAGCCATCACCTCTATCGTCGCCGAGAGTGAGCGTGGGCGAGGACGGCGACCTAAGTAGTCCTTATCTGTGGTCCATGGAACAGGGTTTCGATGTCCAGTCACCGCAATTCGGGTTTAACGTTTGTGATCCTCGGACGGGAAGCGCCCCGATTCACCTAGCGATTCAACAAGAAAACATGAAGGTGTTGCAGAGTATGTTGCTGAATATTTCACACATCGAAGAGCGGGATAGCTCGGGGTCCACGCCTATGCACCTCGCGGCAAGCACCCGTAACAAACGAGTGGTGGCTATGCTACTGGACAAGGGTGTTAATGTTGATGTTGTTGACCAAAGGCACAGATCTCCATTACATAGATGTCAAGCGGGGTCTGGTGGCGTACAGGTCGCTGAACTGATATTGAATCGAAGCCCTGGTCTAATTGACCGCATTGACCACATTGGCAAGACGGCTCTCTACATGGCATGCGAGAGCGGCAACGAAAAGAGTAAGTATATCTGACCCTTGGCTGCAAGATGTCCCTTTTGGAGACGATAGGCCCATAGGCCGAGAAACAAGAAAGAGCAAACATACTGACACTACATTCCGCAGTGGTTGCGTGTCTACTGTCACGAGGTGCCAAGCCCAATAGAGATGCCCCTGGAAAATTTATTCCGTTAGTAAGTGCAATTGACGCCGTTGCCCAGTCAAGAGCAAACATCCGTATTGTTAAGCTATTGCTGGAGCATGGTGCCGATACTGGATTACGAGACGGAAATGGCAGAACAGCGCTCGAAGCCGCAAACAACGCAGGGCTCGCAGGCGGTGAGATAAAGAAGCGTAAGTATCATGTTAAGCTTTTTCTTCTTAAATCAGCGATCTTGGAGTATCGAGACTTATTCTCGGCCCAAGATTATACTCTGGGGGCTTCCGTAGTTGGACATATTTATGAGCGGTGATGCAAATAGTGCTAACTGACGGTTCTAGTGCTGAGCGACCAATCGTTGAGGCGACCAAGCGTAGGCACAGTGAGTTCTGTCACAGGATCTTCGATAGATAGTGAGTCGAATACATCGGCCTCATCTAGATCCCGTCCATCAGCTGGAAGTTGGAAAGGGCTGTTGCTTCCAAATCATCGACCGTCAGGGTAGGATAAGGGTTGATCGATAAGCCCGTGCGTGTAATATGCACTAAGATACTCTTCAGTGTTTGATGAATACGAAGGCTGTAATGAACACTTCGACGTTTTAGAATGTTTCGATGTGACGAGGTTGAAAATTATATGTTCAAGTTAAGCGTCTTTTCGTCTCAGCGCGAGGATATCAGACAGCTTAAGCTGTCCTTTGGCTCCCCAGCCAGAAGGCCCACTCTCGACTTCGGGCCGAACAGCCACATACCAGTTCCATGCACGACGATCAAGATCGTTGGCGCTCAAATGTCCTGCCCAGCTTTCATATAGAAGCCTAATCGCGCCAAGAAGCCTTGCCATATTTTCTTCCTTTTCGATTTCCAAGGCTTTGATGGTCTTCTTTTTCGGAGCTGACCTGGACGTGCTGGTCTTTGGAGAGGTTGACTGCCCGTCGTGTTCGCTCTTCTGAACGGAGACGCTACCTTCTTCCTGCTGGGAAGGTTCAATTCGCGTAGCAAAGCTTTTAAAGAGATATGCCTTGGCTGCTTCTGGCCGATGTATAGGCATGCCGACTACACCAGCCTCATATGATCTGCTCGAGGCCGAATCAGCTGCACCGGCCTTGTTTCTCGCGGCCTCGAGGTCTAGGCCCCATAGTGCTTCTCCCCCTAGTGTAACCTGTTCGCCTGTTATGCGAAGACGCTCTGACAGAGCACTATAGTCCTCAGGTTAGTAAAGAAATTACACCTCTGTGGTCCCGGATGTGAAATAACTCACTCCCCAAGACAGTTCCGCATAATTCTCCAACGGTCCGGTCCTAGCATGATCCCACCGTACCAGCGCGTCAGCACGACCAAGGTGTCAACAACATTCATTCCTTGCATGTTCTTTAGCAAGAAGGACCCACATCCGCTTTCTCCATCATCGAAAGATTCCTCTTTAATCGCTGTAGCATTAAATAGGTTGGTTGGTACCTTGACTCGATATGCCCATGCATTGTGCGTGGCGGACTGAAGGGATGGGATGGCGGCGAAGAGCGATTGCAAAATTGACTGACGTTGAGACGGGTCGGCAAGAGCAGTAGCCCGCACAACGAATGTCGATTGCTTCAAAGTAACAGGTTGGCTAGTTGACCACGATCTAGCTGCATGACCGGTCGTGTTATCATTCATAAGTTGAGCCCTGCTCCTGTTGCTAGCCTCAGCTGTGTCCGGTGAATCTTTTGTACCGGCAGTATTTTCATTCGACTTCTCAGTTTCTTCCCCTCCCTCCCAGGAATAACCACCTCTCTTTAGAACTGTGACTTCTCGGCCCATCACTCTGACCCTCGGTTGTCCATGGCCCCAGCCTTCGTCGTCAGCACTGAGGCCCTTTTCCAGACCTAAAGAAACGGCTTTGCTTCTCGAATTAGCGCTCACTACGGCCTGGGCCAAGCTTAAACGGCTAGAAGGGGGTTGTTCTGGCATCGTGTACCGCAAGAGCTCAACGGCAAAGGCTAGGACAAGTGGCGCCCTGTTGGTTAGCAGCGTCGTACTAGCAATGAGCTGCTCATCTGCTTCCACTGAAAGTTGCAAGGATGCCTCGTAATCGCGGGGCTGCACGGGGTCGCCGCCGCCGCCGAGATATCCTGCATCTGTGGACGATTTCAGCCGCTTCGCATCTGCCGTTAAATCAGAGCCGGTCCGCTTGCTCGCCAGCGGTGTGGTAGGATTCTTCATGCGGGCTTTGCATGCATTCTGGAGAGATCTCGCAGCTTTGGCATCGGGTACAGCTGACTGGACATCTGAGAGCGGACATTCCGCGATTTGCTGGACACTACGGAGATTCTTGGCCTGAAGACTCTTTATGCGCGATAAGGCATCTTTGATTGGAACTTTCATTCCTACCGTCATCAACCGAATAAGGTCTTGGAGATCTTGTTGAGCCGACATGGTTTCAGACACATCACAGATGATGCAGCCATCTGAGAAACCTATACAACTGAGACGCGTCTTGGGATAAAGACACTCGCGTAAAGGGTGCTGACGAGAATGCGTCATTGCAGGTACCTACCTACCTAGGTAGGTAGCTACAGGTACCTACTAAGATGCAAGCACGTGCTGCAACATGTAGATATCGGTTATGCGTATATTGCTCTAAGCGTTCCCGTCACTGTGGCTTGGGAGGTGCGGGAAGAACACAGTGGAAAAACTCCGGGGGCTCTCCAAAACCCCCCATTATCACCAACGACAACGGCATCGACCAGTAAGAAGATCGTCATCGAATCTGCGTCACGGGCTCCATATCTCACCTCCACCTCCACATTGGCCAATCAACCCCCTGGCGACTGACGTTCACTTCAGCCCTCGTCTAGCTCACGAGAGTCTCCAATAGGCATTTTTCCTGAGGGCAGATCACCAAGTCCGTCGCTGGCTGTTCATCGAGGCTTTGTATGATGGATCGATGAATGCGGGGAAGAGAACCTCACAGGCCTCGTTACGTAGATTCTCACCGCAGCTGCAGGTGTGAGGTGGCTAGGCCAGCTGGTTGCTGCCTCGAGTGAGTCAGCTGGTGAGTAACCAAGGCAGGCGAGGTAAGGCGAGGACTCAGCTAGCGACGGCTGGCCTGACGTGTCACGATGCAGCCCCTATACAATGGCGTATCGTGTATAGCAGTCATACGAGGCCTCACGCGTAGCTGTAGGCCAACGAAGGATGTCCACGCTCTCATAAGACGAAGCCATGAGGGAGCTCGGCTGATGAAGCGGCATGCGTCATCAAGGACACCCAACCCCAGCAAGAAATCCTCCGCAAAGCCCCTCCCTTACCAGCCTGCACAACCAAAGGCGCAAAAAAATGCGCGCGCTCAGCAGGGGCAGCAGCAGCAGCAGCAGGAACAACAGCAGCAGGAGCGAAACCGAAATCAAAAGGCACCTATCGCAGACCTTGTCCGCGAGCGCTGGCTCGCCATCCTGGGATTCGGCAGTGCACTGGGATGTCTCGGCTATTTCACAGCGAGTCTGGCGATATACTGGCGGTCGGAGCCGGCGCCGTACTACCCGCTGGGTTGCGAACCCACGGTGCCCACGGGTCGGCCGTCTATCCAGTCGCCGTACGAGTTCGACCTACACCTCGACAAGTCGGAGTGGCGGTTCGGCATCACGCGGTTGCGGCGCGAGATAGGCGCCGAGGTGAAGGGCCACGTGCTCGAGGTCGCGATAGGCACTGGGCGGAATCTGGAATTCTATAATTGGGACAAGGTGACCGAGTCACTGGCCACGCCTGAGGAGCGCAAGAAGGCCTTTGCCAAAGCTAAATCCTCCGGCTGGCTCCCGAGCTCTAAAGCGCCACAGAAGGACGATGGCGCAATCCTCAGTTTCACGGGCGTCGATATATCGCCTGGCATGCTTGACATAGCGCTGCAGCGGACGCGGCAGGTTATCCCGCACATGGCTGATGAAATTCCCAAGAAGCCGTCATTCGCCATATTAGCCGCCAAGCAGAACAGTAGCGAGAAACCACAACAACAAGAAGGCCACGTCGTTTCCTTCCTTTCAGACCGGATCCGACTCGTGCAATCTGATGTGCAATTAGGGCTTCCCGCGCCGCCCTCGCTATCAGCAACCCAGAAATACGACACCATCCTGCAGACCTTCGGCCTCTGTAGCGTGCAAGACCCTGTATCGCTCCTCTCTCATATGGCATCCTCGCTCCAACCCGACACGGGACGGATCATCCTCCTCGAGCACGGGCGCAGTGTCTGGGATACCGTGAACGGGCTCCTGGACCGCGGGGCACGCGCCCACCACGAGCGCTTCGGGTGCTGGTGGAACCGGGACATCGAGGTCATCGTCAACGAGGCCACCCATCGCATACCGGGGCTCGAGATCGTGCGCCTTGAGCGTCCGGGCTGGGCTACTGCAGGTACGCACGTGGTCGTTGAGCTGCGCGTGAAGGCCGCTACCGCCGGGAGCGAGGGAGAAAGACCGGAGCGGAAAGCAACTGGCTGGGCTTCCGTCTTGCCGTCCTTGCCATCCTTGCTTTCGACGAAGGGAGATGACGAACCCAAGAAGCGGGATTAAACGAACTCATGTATACCCATTATGTCAGATTAGAATGTAGCTCTCGGCATTGGATTGAAGCCATAAGAGCTGTAGAGTGTCCATGTAAGGACGTATACATTTGTACATATAGCCCATAATTGTAAAATACATCACACAAGCACCAGCCGTGCGACCTTAACAATCCATCGTGCTAGATATCAATAACTGCTATGCTACCATCAGGCAGGCGATATATAGATGAGAAGCACGACATAAGCAAGCAATTGATTGGAGAATTTGTCTGTATTTCTTTATAAATCGGTGCACCCAAAACTTTTTGCCTTTCCATTTCTCCAGTTTGCGCCATTTTTCATTTTTACCCAGCAAAGGGAAGATCTCGTGGTCTAACTCTGTGCACCCTGCGCATGTCGCCTAGTACTCTTCATGTCTCTACTATCCTCCACGAAAGATGGTCTCGTCGTCATCCATTTGATAAAAGTCTAACGAGATGGCTCTTCTAGCAGCATAACTCATTCTGCGCATCATTAATGGCATGAACCATTGATGGCGCGATACACCATTCTTCGAATGTCTTCATACGCTTGTCCCGAAATAGTCATACATGCACACAGCCTCCATCCGCCCCGTCTCACCCACTCAAGACCAGTGAAATGAACAACCGGACTGCCGAAAAACAACGATCAATACTTCCGTTTGCACCATGACCCTCATAAAACCTCAACTCCATTCAACAGAATTATGAAACGCGTAACTCATCATATAGAACGCCAGATATGCAAACACGATTACGAATCCACGCATTGCGCAGGTTGCTCAGAGAGTGAGAGTATCATAATCAAGTGACGACGATACTAACACTCATCTAATAAACAGTCGAGCTCATCGAGCTCAATCGTCTCAGGACTTTTATCCCAGTCCAGCAGGGCATCCAGCTTGGACCAGCCTTCGGCCTCGCCATCTCGCTTGATGGGTGCCGGTATGGTCAATGTTGGGCGCATAGCTGGGCTAGCCATGAAAGCCATGTGTGGGTAAAAGGTGGGGATGAAGGTCCGGTGAGGTTCGCCGAAGAGCTGCTCGTTCTGCATACCATCGTCTATGCCCAGTTGGTCGGCAGGAGTAGCAGAGAGCAATTCTCCACGAGCTTTGCGCTTCTGTAGTCCGTCTGCAGTTTGTGTGAACTCCTTCTCATCTTTCTCTAGAGGGGGCTCTTCTCCTCTGTGAGGGCGCGTGAAGTTGTGGAGGGGTCGATGACGCCCGGGGATTGAGCTCAGGGACCTTCCTGGCATAGGATAGTCGTCTTCTATGTCATCAAACTCAGGAGACGACAGATCGACTTCGGGAGAGAGGCTGAGCTCCCTCCTCCGGTCGTTGTCGGTGTCTTCAGTAGTAGAGCCCGAGCTTGAAAGCGAAGGAGTCACGATGTCACTCTGTGCGGAAAATGGGTCAGGCAGAGGAAGATGGGGACATGTAGAGAGGTAGAAGTATGTGCGTCTGGGGTGGATAGACTCAAGCTCCTTCGCCAAAGGACAAGGGGCCGAGGTAGTCCAGCCAGGTCGCTTCATGAAGGTGGTAAGCCGTGATAAGATGATTGCGCATGGGTTTGCGGATCTACACGCCAGTTAGACAAAGCATAGGCAAGCAAGTAGTCAAAGCGGGACTTACTGTTGGATGATGGGTAATTTGTCGGCAAGCACGGTGGCCAGGTCTTTTACAAGCTGAGGACGATTCCGGGTCTGTTGTAGACGAACCATAACAGCCTCCACAACATCGTCGTTTATGCCGTCGAGGTCGACGGGCTTAACTTTAGGCGCATTCGCAAAGTCGACATCGTCTGTTTCTATGGAATCGTGAACAGCCGACGATAGTGTCGGCGTCGGTATCGAATCGTATTTCTTGAAGCCAATCGTAGTAGTCGTATTCGTGGTAAAAAGAGGAGGGGGAGCAGAAGAGGCGGCGTGCGATCGCTTCGCCTTCTTGCTAGGACGGGTTGGCCCCTCAGCTGAAGGCCGCGGTCTTGTAGTCATGTTTGCTTGTGTATTGTTGGCAGACGAACGGTTGACAGGGACGTGTATTCCAAGGGATGGAAGGGACAGCGATTTGCGACGGGTGTTGTAAGGCATGATGCTGGACGCGGCGATGCAAGGGAGAGACATAAGAGGGTGGGCGGGACTAGGCTATGTATATCCTTGGAGATCTGATACTCGAGCGGCGCATGAATCACGGACGGGGGGGTGTGTCGTGGATCCAGAGGTATGGAACTAAGACTCGAGTCGGACGAGTACCACACAAGACACACACAGAGGCAGATCGCTATGATGCAAAGCACTACAGCATTGATGAGGGAATAAAGGCGATAGGCGGTGGGTGATACGCAATTCCAGCAGCTGAAATAGCGCGGTACGTATTGTTGTATTGGGCTGGATGTTGGATGGCAAGTATCGAGTATGATTCGGGAAGACTGGGGAAAATCACCGGTGAGGTGAGGGATGGGATGGCAAGGGGGATAGAGTACCGAGCGCAGGTTGAATGACGGGCCGAGCGGCGTCAACGATGGCAAGGTGCAATGGCGAACTCACACGCGCCGTTGGACTCTCTATCGTTGTGTAAGAAGCTCAAGGGCGAGATAGACAGAGGGAGAGGGAGGGAGAGCCGTGTGTTTGGATGAATGAATGGCGACGGGAAGGGTGGGTGGCGGAAGAGTAGTAGCAGGTAGCAACAAGCAACAGGCGCTCATCGAGCCCCCAAACACAGAGCTTCATGGTAGGTACATGCACTGGAGGTACAGTAGGTATCTGAATCCACAGTGGAGCCTAGTATAGTCGACTCCGCCAGGTGCGGCGCTAGGGAGCTTCAAGGTAGGTAGTGTCAAAAACCCAGTGCAGGCAAAAGAGCAAGTAGCTGGGGACAAAAAAAAGTAGAAGAATCTGCTGGTTGGTGGGGTCACCATACCTAGGTACTGTACTACCGCAGTAGACCCCGAGCCTAGAGACATTGACCTGTTAGCACATTTGCTCTTGTATGCACCAAAATTATATGGTCAGCCCGGGAAAAGAAACCTAGCGACAAGGTACCTCTAGGCCCCTACGTCTTCGCAGGGATACTAGTATACCCCAGCGGTTTGGTCGCCCCGCCTCGAAGCCAGTGGCCAATAGGAATCGAGGCGAATTCATGTAGGCACAGTAGCCTTTTCAGTGACCCATCTAACATGTACTTCGGCAAGTTTTCGCATGTCATCGCCCCCGATAGATGGACTTGTAGCTCCCCTTCCTTTCTTTTTTTCAGGGTCTCGTCCGTGCACTTGGAGCGTTTGGATTGTTTTGAAATGTGTGTACGTACCTCTGTTGGCCCAGTTTCCCATCTGATCGTTTACATACCATCACTACTACACTGCCGCCACCAGTACTGTGCCAATCGCCCAGAAACGCCACCCACCCACAGTCCGTGTGCGAGCACGCTAGGGAGCACTCTCTTCAAACCTCGCAACCATGGAAAGCAGACGTCGTCTCCATCTCGACTTGCGCAGCACATGGCCCTGCTTACCTGGTTGAACATGTCACACATTCAGAAATTGGAGAGGCAGGCGGTCGGGAATGGGGAAAAGGCGGTAAGCAGTGCAACCAAGGTATCGTGCATGATACCAAGTCGGTATACCACGCTACCTCCATCCAGCCAGCCCGTGCCGGAAAGAGAAACAAGTAAAGTATATGCATATCCAGATGCGCATTGTCGGACGTTTCTTGCGCAGGAAAAAATGCGATGCTGCCATTGGCCCAGTCGAGGCTTCGTCATCCCAAAGAGGAAATAGACTAAGGCCCCAGTCTCATGTTTCTACTCATGTACAAGGAATAGGGGGCTGAGGGTTACACCATGTTGCCAGTCGCAGGTAACTTGCAAGTCAAGTACCAGTACGCAAGTACATGAGTACATCATGCAGGTCTTACCGCTATCGATAAGTTCTTTCACAGCCGCTGGGGCCTGGCCTCTATCGACAACAAGGCGAGCCGAGGGCAGGTCGAGTGCCCCGGATATGAAGAGCGGGCCAATGCAGTGACTGAATTGCCTCGAATAGAAATTTTCAATTGTAATTTCGTAAGAATGAGAAAATGCCTCGAAAATAGGAAGTAGTGTTAGGGAAGGAAGGGTGATCAAAAGAGGAGGAAAAAAAAAAAAAAAAAAAAAAAGTTCTAAGTGGAGTACCTGCCGGTAGCTTGCGGGGCAATACAGGGGTTCCATTTTTTCTTTTCTTTTTTTTTCTTTTCGTCTTTATTTGTCTACCCTTAGGCTTGGCCTTCCGGGCTGCCCTCAAGACAGGCACCTACGTTCAGCATCATGTTGGATGTTGTGGGTGCGTCATCAGCTTTCTTTTACAAAGATCTCAGACGATTACTGTCTTAGGTAGGCAGTCTTGGTAACCCAAAATCAATGGTAATAGAGGGGGTCCTCCTAACATTGAGTCCAAACGTCCCAATAATATGCCGCGAAACAACATCTTTCTACTGCATTAGAGTATACCTACCATGTAAGCACATAATGCACTAAGGCTCGAGATCATTACACGCTGCCCACTACCTACCTACCTATGTAGGTAGTAACGGTTTGTTCGCAATCAGAGTAATGCCACATAGCCGTGCTACAGTATGTACTATGTATGTGCAGTTAGGTAGCAAGGGCAACGGGCTGCTACAGTACACTACCGGTAGTACTAATCATTACAAGAGACATTGTATATGATGTCGCAGCTAGCTCAGACTAGAAGGATTGCCGCGAACCGCCGGCGGGGCGCCCAGCCTATTATTCTGCAGGTCAAGTCTTGTTCTGCGCTAGTTAAGGTGTGCCGCCAAAGCCTGACGCCTACATAGTATGTATGGACTGTAGGTGATTGCGCTGGCCCAGACTTCTCACGCGAGAAATTGCCCCAAATGCAGTAGTAGGTAGTATGTAAGTAGGTGAACCCACGTAGTACCAGTCTCCTCTGCCGGTACCTTATGTAGGTATCGATAACCACTTACACGCACGAGCACGCATACAGTACCATCAGCGATTTTCGTGCATCTAGCCGTCAATCAATCAAACAACATCATAATCATCGTCATCATCCCACCCCATCGCCATTTTACCCACCGACCAGGAAATCTGACAAGATACACGTCCACTTTTCCGAGATCTTTTTAACCGAGGGTGCTGACCTCGGGCGGGTCTGAGCACTGTCTGGGTTGTGTCTGGGTTCCGTCTGGGGTCGGCTGTAGTGGTGTACAATTAGTGACATGCTGTACTAACAGTCAAGACAGTGACGACGGTTATTGCTGGATGGAATTATTAGCTATTCGGTGTGAATAGCCTCTCAGTCAGGCTGTGTAAGAGAAAACGCCCAGTCCTACTAACATTTTTACCACTACTATTACTGAGCCGACCCCTGTTTGCCGATGCCCTGACGCACAGGAGCCACTCGATTGCTGATCCTTACGCAGCTCACCGCGGTCGCTAGAGTCAGGAGAGTTTCCTGGTGGTCTGGATGGGCAGAATGGGTAATTCAAGTCTAGGGTGGGATGTCTGACTCGAGAACTACCTATACCCGCTAAGTCGGGCATACTCAGTACTTGGGACATTAGCGACTCGCTCAAAACATCCCTTCTATCACCTGCGGGAGAGCTGGCTCGGCCGGATGACCGGTCACTGCCTAAACAACAACAGCACCCAGCACGCAACGAGAGTTGCACCGCGATGCTCTGTAATGGAGGGACAGTCCACCGAGTACCTATGTACTTGGGTACTTACCCAGTCCTTTCGATCTAACCAGAGGCAGAGAAAGGATAGGCATAGATACACGACCGAATTCCCCTATCAGGAACGAAGAGGCCTTTTGCTCCAGGGTATCCGGACGAATCAACTAACACGATTTTACAACACTTAATGATCCAAACAACACACAGTCGAACAGTCTGCTCGTCCGCAAACGCCGTCTTCCCACAGTGCCCACCTAAGATCGTCTGGCTCGATTGGTACACTATCATATCGGCTGCGGTGTTATCGTGGCACTACTTATGTAGTCCGGCGAGCTACACTTAACTTAACTAGCAAGTCCCTCTAAGTTTATTATTGACAGGAATAGCATCAGCCTCACGTGGACTTCATTAGCGTAGAAGCTTAGATAGTAGGTATCAAGTAATGTATGTTTGAGCTTAGTAGGCCGGTCTTCGCTCTATTATCGGTCGTGTCAAAAGCCGTTTACGTTGTTGGTTGATGCGGCAAAGTGCAATGGCGAGGAAAAGCCAAACCGCCGCCACTCAAGTCCCGCGATCCACTTACACATGGCCCTCCAACGGCTCAACGCCTTCTCGGTCAACTCCACGATGGAAACTTACGTGAGCGCCACAACGCCACACACTTGTGAGAAGCCCCCTTATGACAGTGAATGTTGGCCTAGGCGCGGGCTTGTCTTAGCAGCGAGCTATCTAATGAGATAGACGCGATACTCTGTGTACTAGTCCTAGGACAAATGCGCTCGAATCATGACGATCATACCATCTAGAATTCTCGGTCGCCCATTTTTTTCGAACTAGCAAGTCGAGTGAGTGAGCTATCGAGGTAAATAATCTTAGCCAAGGTCATACATAGCCTTGGACTCTTAGCAAGAATAGGAGTACTCGTGATGAGATATAGATAATGCATTGAGAAATCTTGACTCGTGTCGGTGATAGTGTAGTCACCTGCGTCATAACCTCGATGACGTAGGGATGTGACAGCTCGAAGTGAGCAGTCTTTATTTAAATATGTCTAGTTTTATGTGTTTGTCCATTTGTTGAAACTCCCCATCCACAGGCCTCCTTCTTGATATGTGTTTCTTTTTACCATCTTAAGACCTGATGTAGTGATTCTGTTCCTAATATTATATTATATTTCAATGTTATGTATCTCTTGAGCACTAGAGGCCTGTCTTCTCGGAAGGGCGGGTATCTCGGGGTCTATGGCTTGGGCACCCTCTCTTCACATGTTTTCCGTATTCCCGGGTTCATCTAGCTGTGCGGTAAAACTGGGTGTATCTATGGTGTATACTGTAGACGTGATACACAATCGGTCATGGTAGGGACGCCCCCGTGGGAATCGTGCGAGTCAATAGTCTACCTGTCTTAACTACTGTTATGCACTTGACGTATGTGAGCTTTCAGCGAGGACATCTCATAGCTGTCTGTGCGATATCGTGTCAGGGTGAACAATGCCTATCTGCTCACCGTAATAACGACCAGTCATAGCAGGAATCAAGGCGCCTTTCCCGCCTGTACTCGAAATCGATCATCCAGTCTTGAGCGTAACGCACACAAGCCTCTTTCTGGCCCCCTTTCCTAACCATCCCTACTTCCCATGTCTTTTTGCTGCGCTCATCTATTGAAGAACTCTTTGCTTCCTAATACTTCCCAGTGAGTGCAGCGGCATCCTCGCAATATTGATAGTGAGTTTCCCCTTCATTGTTTCCACTTGTTCTCTGAGGCTACATCCACCAGGAATAAGCCATCATTAAGGGATATCGTTGCGCGTCTCTAGAACGCGATCTCTGACGCGTTTCTCGATAAGCTCGTCGGCGTGGAGATCTATCTTCTCCATCCACCAGTCTAGAAAGACCCGGAAGTTCTCGCAAGTTTCAGCTGCGTTGTCTGGCATCTGCTTCCAGTCATCTTTTAATATATATCCTCAAGACTAGAAGGCGGCTGTGTAATGCTTCAGAGTACATATATAAGTAGGTGCAGCAGGGGTGACTTACCGGAATGAATTGCAGTCTGGCTTCTTGGGTTCGGCGACACCCAGTATCACCGCAGGATTCCTCGCGCGTGTCTAGAAGAATGTCCAGAGCGATTCTACGTGATAGTTGATTAGCAGAACTATTCACCCTAAGCCTTCCAAGTGAAGGGAAGAGACGATAAGATCCAACTCACCGCTTGCAACACTGATAACAAAGGGATACGCGAGGTCTATCCGTGAAATTCTCGGTGCTCTGGCCTGCGACAGTGGTGCCATTTCCGACATGTAGAATCCGATCGTTCCATTGCAGTGGTTCATGTCGTAAACAGTCCGGCCCTGCGAATCCAATGGGATTGGTAGAATCATAGGGGCAAGATACACACCGTGATAGATCGCGTTGCGGGTGGTTCGAGCGTTCCTGGCCTCCGGAGACAACCAGAAAGAGACCTTCCCTGTCTTGTCCACATCTAGCCATATTGGTGTGATACAAAAGCTGACAGAAAGAAGCGAGAGAGAAAACAAAGTATGATGATATTACACAAGTTCTGTCTCTAATGCTCGTTGATCTAGACAATTATTATATCTTACTAGGTGAGATGAGTAAGACAGATCCAAAGCAGAGGAAAAATCGAGAGAGAGAGATGGTTAGCAATGCTCATATAAGATTATTGACACCCAGTCATCTTCGGTGAGAAACTGGTAAAATGGAGTGCTCGAGTGCCTAGTAATGAAGGGGATGAAGAAAGGGCGTACATTGCTCACCATTGTGCTGGTGAAGATCGCAAATTGTTCACTATTGTGTCACAATACAATGCAGCTAGAGGTGTGGGTCATATCACGAGCACTGGGCAACGCTGCGAGTTCAGGAGATGTACCCATTGCCAACTATTAGTCACCTCTCAGTAGATGCTAATGCTATCTGTTCGCATGTTTGTCCTTACCCACTTCCTGACCTTCCCATTGTGCCCGGACATCAGATGATACTGCGAACTACTCCACTCCAGAATGTACACTTAGTTCTCATGGGTATTCTGATAATGCGCGTACAACCTATAACCTACCCATATTCTGCCTAACCATTCCGTCAACGAGTAAGCAGAACAAGCAAACCGATCAAGCCGTCGCAAAACGCAGCGGACCAGCCCAAAGCCTCATCGCCTTCCCCTTCCACATCAGCAACAATACCAGCAGAAACGCAACAACGCACACCGCAGCCTGGATCCCGAAGCTCGCTTTCGTTCCCTGTGCGTTGGCCCACGTGACCTGAAAGTAGCTGACGACGAACCCGCCGAGGGTGCGCGAGGCGTTGACCCACGCCGAGACCTCGCCCGACGCCTCGGGGTAGCAGTCGAGGTTGTACGAGGATATGGCGACGGTGGTGATCATGGTGCTGAAGACGTATAGACCCCAGGTTACCGCCGTGACGATGAAGTGCCACTCGTTCTCTAGGCTTTGCCCGAGCAGGACGAGGCCCAGGATCGTGAACGGAAGGGCGATGGTAATGGCGCGGAGGCGGACCTCTGGCTCGAAGCGGCCTTTGTGGGTTCGGACTATTGGGTTGCAGAGTTTAGTCACGAGGTGATATAAGTTTTAGTATGGGATGGATATAATAGAAGGGTTTGCTTACTGTAATGTTTAGCGAAGACATCGTGTAGCCAGTGCCCAACGATCTCGCCGATGATGACGGCTATGATAGGAGTGAAGTAGAAGAAGCCAATTTGCTTCGGGCCAAATCCGTATACGGGCTGGAGAAAGATGGACAGCGTCGTGTTGATGCCCACGACCCATGCGAATGTCTAGGCCGCGAGACCATGGTAAATTTGTCAACCCTCGGAGAGTAGTGACAATCGTAGATATATCTGAGCTTACCAGAAAATAGTAAAAACAAGATATGAGCACAGTAGGCTTGGAGATGGCGCGGATAGGTCTCATCCATGCTTGAAGGAATGTGTTTCGCTGGCCTCTAGATTTCCACTGCGCTATCCCTAGTAGACTCGTGATGCGATTACTGCGATCGGGCTGCTCGGACTGAACGATTCGACGATCATAGTAGGTTTCTTCGACAAAGAATACGGTCAACACAAGGGCGAGAGCTGTCTCGGCAGTATAAACCCAGAAAGGTGTCGGCCATGGCTTCGTCGCAATCTGGACTTTTGTCGTCACGAGTTAGCTTTGGAACTCACTCCTCGACAGCATGGATGAGTCCGTCGTGATTACACGAGTCTGCCCACCGCGGAGATCCCACCCCCCCGGGGGGGGGGGGGTGGGGGGGTTCCGTCGTCTATGCTTGGAAAAAGAGGCACCGGCATGCTGGCTAATGGTACTCACAGGCGGCAAGCAGCGGCCCAAAATAAGGGCTAAGAACGAAGAAGGATCTGGTAATCGAATTTGTGAGCAGGGCGGAGAAGCATGAAGCGATCAGACGAGCGGCAAGACTCTTACGCCCAAAGATTGATCTTTCGTGCGCGTTCATGGAAAAAGAACATATCCTGAATGAAGATCAAGCCGTTGACCTGCGCTACAGTGGAAAAGAAGCCATTCAAGATACGTGCCGTCTCGAAGGACTCGAAGTTGGTAGCGCCGGCGCACCACGCCGCAGTAGCGAGCGCTATAACGAGGAAATAGAACATCACGGGTAAGCGCCCGAAGTAAGCGCTGAAAGCCACGACTAGGAGAACGAAATTGTCAATATGATGTGCCCTCCGTAGCAGCAGCGCTGTGGGCGATGTTGGAAATTACCAAAGATTCCGCCGGCTCCTAGCATGAAGACATTTCCAACCTGAGAATGATTCACTTCGTCCTGAGTCATGTTCCATTGTCTATTTCGTGTGTTAGTGCGTCAGACACCGGGTATTGGATGATGATAAGAAGTATCGAGACGTACTCAGCTTGCGGGATCAGAGTAACAGCTCCAGTCGCTGAACCATAGTCGGGCAAGAGGGCGGCGAAAGCGACGATGAAAAGGATGATATTCTTCTTGCGTTGGCGCCAATTCAAAGGGTCAGCAGGATCTTCACTCGGCTGAGGGATCAATCGAGTGTGGCCGTCTTTGGCGAGCTTGACGGTGTCGTCTCCCTCTGCGCTGTCCACATCGACTTCATACCCCACAGATTCTTTGAATTCATGGATCTTGTCTTCCTCGTAGGAACTTTCCTTGACGGCAGTCTGCCCGGTAACCGACCCTTTCTCTATATCTTCGGCACTCATTTCAGTGATAGAGTTACGAATGAACGTCACAAAAGTTTGCTTCTAGGGGACAAGGTGTCGGGATGCTGTGAGAGATCTAGAGAATCGAAAAGATGAATATATCATGGTCATTCATTTAGAGGACTACCGGGATAACCAGTGAATACCATACGGGAGGGCTCAAGTGCGCACCACATGCCGCTGCTTCTGAGCTGTTGGCGTCGGGGGCCAACAGTCTATGCATTGTTAACCCCTCCTCTTGAAGTGAGAAGCCGAAGGCCAATCACAGACATCCCTTGACTTCATGCCGCTGAAGGATACCAGAGATTAGAAGGAACTAAGGATTTACCTAAGATCACAATGCAGACAGCTTCCCGGCGAAACTGCTAGATCTAGCCTGGGATCTGCATTTGGAAAGGCCAGCATCGTCCTGCATTGGTAGGCATGTTGGTCTAGTGTACGCAGTAGACGGCGTGGTGCTTATCTCACATTTAATAAGTACTTTTACCCTGCTCACTCCGATATTAACACGGCTCTTATAACCTACTAGCTTGACCCTGTGGGTTGCGAGGCGCCCGTTATTGTATTGCATTACCCCAACTCGACTCTGCACGTAGCCGACGATGGATAGGACGGGTCAAATATTGTCGCTTGCCGTGCTAAGCCATGGAGCTAGAGTATGTGATTGAGATCTACCGGCCTGCGTGCGTGAATGCTACGTCGCGTTTCAATGCATGTCCGCTTTTTAGTTGTCCCGAGCACTCGGTTCCTTAGTAGAGATGCAATAGCGTTTGGGTTATACGAGGAGGTTGCCTCGATATTCCTTGCGGGTCAGCTATTGACAATAAACTGTCTATTCCTCTTCCTATACTTGGACTCAATCCTCATTGAGTTGGCTCAGGTTCTTTGCTGCCCGATTGTTCCATTGCGTCTCCCCAATGAGTACCTTATGTTCCTGTGCGAAACGAACACTACCCTATCCATCTATGTGGATGTTTGATCTTAGGCATTGGGGAACTCCTCCTGCTCGAGTTGCTCATTGAGCGCCTCGTCAGCCGGGGTAAAAACACCACCATTTCGCCGGCGGCGTGTCTCGAGGTATATTCTTTCGAAGTAATAGACACGCTGCTTAACCCTCAGTTTCTCCCAGGGAGTAGTAACAGAGTCGGAATTTCCCTTTAGTTTATGATATTTGCGAGCGTGTCCGACGAGTGAATTTTTATTCTTTAATAAACTGGTGCACCAACCGCGGCCGTCGAGTCGCGGACGATCGCAGGGGATTGTTTCGTCGCCATTGGAAAGACGGTAGGTCGACTGGGGATTATGCAGTTTGTTGAGATGCGACCTGATGTTCGACTTTTCATTTTTGATTTCACTCCCACAGGGAGTATCGGTGGGGCTGCCGCGGTGATCCATAAGGGTGCACCGAAACTTGCCATCGGTTACTATGCAGGAAGAAAGTTTAGCGATATTCAAGGAGAAAACTCGACGATGCTGCTCGCTGATCTCATGGTGTGGTGGAAGAGAGAATAGAGGTTATAAGTGATAAATAGAAAGAATCTGCTTTGGACTTACGGACTTCACCCACAGCACCAGCTAGGGCTGGAACTTGTGTGGTGTCAACCCAAGGGCCTTGATCATGAGGCACTGCATTAGAAGTCAGTTGATGATATCTTGAGCGTTCTCCGTAAAGGTCCTGGCAACGGAAAGGCCCTAGAAAACAGGTCTGGCTCAAATGAAGTTGATAAGTAAGAAGAGAATTACTTACCGTGAGCCATGGTTGCTAACGGTTGCTGGTAGAGGTTCTTGTGCTCGTTATTCTAAGGTCTAGAGAAGTGCCGAAAAGTTAGAAGTGTGGTGAAAAGAATGGAGAAGCATGTGGTGCGCACAGATTGTAATTCAAGAGAGGGCTATACCTTAAGCAATGTACCTTAGGGAGCAATCGAAAGACGACGACATCATAGGTGTGGTTATGATGTCGTCGTCAAACGTGAGGCTCTCTGGATCCCCGAAAAGAATCACATTAGAGGGTGAGAGCCCCGTACTCGCAGTACCTCTACCCTCCATGTCGTCGAAGATTATCTGGCTAGCTGCTTTTGGGATAAAACATACCCCTAAAGCAAACATCTGACATCCAGAGCACGGAGACGCACTCCGATTATTGCACATTGTGTCAATTTGCCTCTGTATCTGCCTCTAGAATGGCTTTGATTAGCGAAAGGATGAGTCCCGGCCTAGAATAATTCTAAGGATTCACAGTTCTTCTTTGTCTGGGATAGGTGAATTTTGTGACAATGCCACTTGAGCGTGTCCAGCGATGTTAATGAAGGTTTAGTCGTTCTTCGATTTCAGACTCGTCCAGTACATCATGACTCTCCATTACTATACCATAACGTCGCTGGTCTCGGAGGCTTTCAAGCCTTTCAGCCAAGGCTGGTTGCACGAAGGTGTGGTAGTGTTGGGCATGGAGTGCGGTCTTCAGGGAAACCCGTGATCCGCACACAAGTATTCTCTGGGCCATCCACCAAGGCAGGCCCCTCAATACAGGTTGGCCAAGCCCGCAGCAGAGTAATATAGGGATTGATCCTGGGATAGAGGATAGTGCTTCAGGAACTGGCTTATTTGAAGGTCCCGCCTCAGTAGCAGGTTTGATCTGCTGAGGGTTGATTCAAGACTGGACCCATCTTCATAATTGGTGCCCCAAGCAGATGCACTATTATGACTGAGATGTCCACATAGGATGTCCGTCAAGGGGAGAAGAAGACTTAAGTATGACAAGCAGTCATTTTAGTCTCTGCTACTAGACAACCACAGATCAGAATCAAGATAACAAGAGTTAAGCGTGGTGGTACTCACCAAACTTCGTTGGACGCCATATTGGGTATACCACTGAGGAGTCATGATGTGCTGCCCGGTCCGCTGCAGGGCCCAGGAAGTCGTCTAAAACCCCTGTGAGGGATGCTTGGCTGGTACTGCTGGGGCATTTCCAAGGTGCAAGCAGCACATGGAAAGCCATGTTATTTGTTACAGAAGTACTGGCACCAGCCAAGCATCCCTAATAGGGTATTTCCAAGGTGCAAGCAGCACATGGAAAGACATGTTATTGGTACAGAAGTATTGGCTCTTCGATCTACCAATAACTTGATGATACGAAGATGCAGTGGAAGAAGTGTGCTGTGACTGTGTGGCTGGGTCCTTAAATAGACACTTGGATAAGATAGCGTTGGGTCACAATGGCGTGAATGTGGAGGTTGGTGGAGGTTGGGGGAGGTGATGGGAGTCAATGGGATTGTTTGTAAGTACCAAGTATGTTTGGATCACTCGGAGATAATATTGAGTACCGGATATATCGGATTTAGTGATGACTCGGATCTCGAATATCAGCGTAGCACCAAGCAACCTGAAATTAACTATATCGAAGTACTCTATGATCACAACTATAGGTATATCAATGATATGAGTGGGAGGCGTAGGAGTCTCGATAGGGTTGCAACCAGATATCCAACGGTGATATCTTAAAGTAGGATATACCCTACGAAGGCGGGACGATGACGATATAGGAGATCAGGGTGATTATGGCCACTCAAGGTTATTTGCCGTATTACGAACCGGCGCTCGTCGAGCTCCTTGTCTCATCCACATTCCTCCTCGCCCTCAATATCGTCAACTCGGTTCTCGACCGTGCCCTAGCCTGCGGCCTTGTAGGCCAAGTCCCGATGGGCACGGCCTGGGGCCAGCCCGGAGCCCGGTGGCTTTCGCTCGACTTCCAGCGCGCTGTGTCTAGCCTCGGCTACCTCGGGCTCATTCTCATCGTGTATGCCGGGGGCGTGGAGACAGACGTCGTGGCGCTGAGGAAAAAGCCTCCTCTTCTCCGTCGTCGTTCCCATTAGCCTGTCGTTTGCGCTCCGGGCCCCTACTGGCTCGTTCCTGGGGACAACCAGCGCGGCCCT
This sequence comes from Xylaria sp. FL0043, assembly GCA_022578865.1. Classification (NCBI taxonomy): domain Eukaryota; kingdom Fungi; phylum Ascomycota; class Sordariomycetes; order Xylariales; family Xylariaceae; genus Xylaria; species Xylaria sp. FL0043. The sequence goes on along the minus strand of MU397332.1, from coordinate 80,607 downwards.
TCTACCGGCCTTTGCTGCCGGCGGTGCGCTGTGCTCCACAGAACCTGGGCACCATGTTCTCCGTGCTGCAGGCGAGTGGACTGAGTCGCATGAGGTTGGGCGCTGTGCTGGCGTCGGCGGCCCCTGATTGATGACGTGGTCGGATTGGTGATGGTTCGTATTATCTCCAATCTCGGACAGACAAAGAACAGAAGCAGTAAGTGAAAGTGACAGTCGTGATTCGGCTAATAGCCGGGGACCTTAATCTCGTAGTCTGGATTCCCCTGAGCGCATCATAAGTGGCGGGAATGAAAAGGAGAAAGAGAAAGAGGATGAAAGCGCGAGAAAGGGGGCAAGGGTAAGGAGTTGGATTTATTCCCAAGAAGCGGCGTTTGTCTTCCAGATAGCGTTCTTGATACTGCTAATCGTTGAGGCTGATTACGCTGGCACTTCGATTTTATTAGCCGCTTATCTTGCAGGTGTAGTGGTTAGCTGGTGCAATGGACAATGGGACGATACCAGAGGACGCTCTCAGGCCCCATGCGTCGAAAGCGATTCTAGAAAAATACCGATATCTACGGAGCGACAATCGCAAGCCCAACCCTTACATGGGCAGCGCGCGTCGAATGCTAGCTCGTCTTCAGAAACAACAAAACAGGAGACTGTTGCTGTACGACATACGGGCTTGGAAGTTTTCAATACATATTATGCACAGGTGGTTAGCCGTGTACTGAAACCATTCTTCTTCGTAAGTACATTGGCCAGATACCATACTAAATACGTAGTCAAACCACGAATACTAACGTTGGAAGGCTTCAATTGGATTCTCTATTCCGATCTCCCAACTGTTCGTAGGCAAGATCGTATGGCGAGGCATAAGCTACAGCATCCTCATGGTCCTCGGCAAACTTGTCTGTGGCCTCTGGCTCGTGCGTTTCCCGATATCCAGACGAGGGAGACAAAAAAGCCTGTCTCCGCCAATAACATTTCAACTCGAGCAGATGCTATCTAGGATCCGGTCTTGGAGTCTCAGCCCCGTGAATGGTCCACAGCAGCCCACAGCATCCCAGCCTAGCGAGAGCCCGTCAACGCAGACGGCACCTATGGAACCATCTCATTCTCATGGCCCAGGCTCAAATCACTCCGCTCCATCGCCTTCTCTGAATTGTGAAGTAGCTACACCTCCTAAACCACTTTCCCTATACCCAGTAGCGGTGATGGGCTGCGCCAGTGAGTGTTTCATTTCACTTCCGCAACATTGAGGGCCCGAAGATTCCTCCTTGAACCCGAATAACGTCTCATAAGCACCCCCACGGTTTCAAATTCTCACAGATTACACACAAAATGAGTAATGACTGACACCAACGTTATAGTGGTTGCTCGCGGCGAAATCGGCTTCCTTATCTCCTCGATGGCAGAAAGCCAGGGCGTATTTCGTCACGCAGACGGATGACCCATCTGGAGCATCGGAGCTCTTCCTCATCGTAACCTGGGCTATTTTCCTCTGCACTATCCTAAGCCCTCTCTATGCTAGGCTACTTGTCAGGCACATTAAGAGGCTTGAGAAGGCTAGCGAGTCGTCAAGAGGTGGTGCTTCAAGTGTTCTCGGCGCCTGGGATGTTGGATCAATAGGATGAATGTCATACGACATCTTCAGGGGCCTGAGCTGGTCCGCGGATATATTGAGCAGATTAGAGTACACTATCGTACCACCTCAGAGCCTACTGAACCCGTAAGTGTAATATAATGCACACTTATATCTTGATCATAGACTGCCATATGTAGTAAAAGGTTTCACTATGTGCTGAAATTGGCCTTAGTCGAGTTTTGAGATTTAGGATTCAGGCGGCTAGAGATCGCTGTATTACGCAAGTTCACCTCCACCATAATATCAGCTACCAATACTTACCTAGTCGTACATTTAACCCATAAAACATGCCTTTTAGTATGGCTTGAATACGTCGCAATAGCGTTATCATACCAAAGACCGGGAATTCCTTTTGCTTGAGTAGTTAAGTGGTATCCAACAAGCTACACGAGCATACAAACTGCAGAAGCAGCTTCCAAGAGATATTAAGCGGATTATCTTCTATGCTTTGTGACAATTTCACAGCGCTGCTGCATGTTTTTGAACGCAAAGGAGCAGAGTCCGTCAAGTTCTATATATTAATACACAATACCAAGATGCGTAACAGTAGGCCCTCGCCCAAAAGGCCGTCAATTGTGCAATCCCGTGTCAAGCGGACAAAAATGCAAAGGTTTAATCGTCCCCCCTATACGCCGCATAATGCCTTTTTATCATAAATTGAATCCCTGCTGCTCCGGCGCCAAATACACACGAGCCCATGCCAACCATACGCGGTGGCCTTGAATAGTTTCATGGTCAACTACTTAGCCGTGATTTTCACCCCATAGCACATATTAACAACATGCAGTGCTATGTGTGGATTTAAACCCTGTAAACGGTTCGAGGATGGTGGATCGTAGTCTTGGCTATCCGAGAGATTTACTGTGCCTGTCTCGCTATAGCCAAAAATTGCTCTGCGATCTGTTGCCCTTTATTAGATGCCCGGGCGCGGGAGATGAATTAGATAGGGGTGAAACTTACATCACGGTCCGCCTTGATGAAAGGCTGGTCAAAGAACATGTATTTTTGGTCCTTTGTGAGTTCGAGAATGACTGCTACTAAGCCCCATGGCTGTGGCCAGTACCCTGCTAGCCGTTCGAGTAGGATTCGGACAATTTGCTGACGAATATCTGCTTCTTCCGGATCATTCATGTCCTGACCGTACATATGGAGAATGATATGAGTGAAGTATTCGGTAAGAGGCAGCGGATAGCGCAATCGGTCGACAATACTGCTTAATAAGTAGTAGCGACCTTCAGGTGATAATTCGGTTACCAAGAGTGATAAAGTGGCAACATCATTGGAGTCATGATCAAACAATGGCCCGGCTTGCTGCCCGGAGACAGCATGGTCACCAACGTAGCTCACTATGTCATCAATGAGCTTCTGATCGACCGTAAGACGGACGTGCCCGAAGATGGTTTCGTTCTCATTGCGCTTGTTAATAGCATGCGTTAGATGTGCAATGGCATCTTCATTAGGGCCAGCTTGCATCAGTTGCTCGAGGACAGGCATCAACCCTGCTTCCCTGAGTGCTGAAAAGTTCGTTACAATGTTGTCGGCTCCAGGAGCTTGAGAAGCAGTATTCTCTCCAGTATCTGACCTGGGGCTACAACTTAGAACCATATTCCTTAATTGCCTGACGTGGGGCGCAATGCTGCCACATAACTGGGTGGCATTGGCCGACATATAATCCGCGTAGTCATGTTGAAGTGTGATCATGAACTTAACAGTTGCTCGATAATAGTCCTTGACAACATCTGGGATGTCGATCTCTTTCATGTGCTCAGACACAAACCTTAGAAGTGACTGTAGGAGCTTAGTAAACGGTGCCCAACCCGAGTTTCCTTCAAGAGTCAACATTGCCGGCAGGAACAGTCTGTGTGCAATAAGTTGTAACCAGGCATAAGCAAAGCCCGGGAAACTTTCTGGGCCAAGGCGTAGCAGAGTGTTTGCGAGCTCTAATAGAACGTCCTTTTTGTGCGGTTGAAGGTCGTCCACGAAGACACTGTCAACAGAATGCATCAACATCGAAAAGAGGCGGAAAAAGATAGGCGCGTTGAATCTCTCTCCTCGAGTGACGTGGTGGTGGTTAAGGACAACTGCAGTCAGGGCAAACACGGCTCGGAAGATCGATACGGGGCTGGTTTTTGGATCCCCATTCTCGTCGGCGCTTTCCTTGGCGAAGGCTTCGCTCAGTTTCACAAGCGCATCTATGTACGCGAAGGCTTCGTTCTTATTGGCTCCTCCGTTATGTAGGATATGCTCATAGTGGTTGACCGAGGTGTCAATGCCTCTCCGTAGGAACAGTAGGAATTCATCTTTACTAGCGATGACTCCCTGGCCGCGCAACTGCTTGATGAAACCCACGAGCGTCTTTTCAGAAGCGTTGGAATTCGATACTACCTTTCCCCACTCATCTATGATATAGTCATAGAGGTCTTCTCGCTCCACACCCTCATCCATTGAAGACTTCGACAATGGCAATGCCGAATTTTGCAGCTTTGTCTTTAGCTGTTGTCCGATTTCGAGATCCGGGTCCTCTAGAATCCATTCCCACGCAGCGTGCAAGCTATGCACAAAATCGGCATACAATGCGACTGGTCTCTCATTGAATAATGTCAAGTCCAAAAGCTGCCCGAAAAACTCCAAGGATGATTCCTCTCGTTGTTCAAGGACTTTAGTGGTCATTGTATCAACGGTATGTAGATCAAGAAGGTCCGCCTGAAGTAGAGCAGATATTAGAGGTATGTGGAGAATGTTCTGGGGTGGTTGATTGTAGAGGTTAGCTTGTACCCGATCGCGTAGATTCGAGCCAGAACTAGCAGAGATCTTCAATATCAACTCGAGAATGTGTACAAGTACCTCTGTGAACAGGGCACTGTGGTTATACCTATTGAACAGAAGGTTACAAATCTTTTCTGCCGCATGTATAGCAGGTCCATCAGAGTTTTGGGATGTTTTGATGATGAACTGCGTGAAAGCGTCCACCACATCGAGGATACCATGTGGTTTAGGAACTTCACTGAAATGAGTCTCCTTGGAGGCATCGGCCGTATGCTTCAACTCCTCTAGTAGTGTTGATATTTTCTCTTCCAGAGCTCTAGAATCTATCTGGCCAGGATGAGCTGAGGGGCGACCATTAGCCATTCCCGCATGCATATGGGAATACGGTAACTGTGCACCCATATGCTGCAGAGAAGGTGTTTCTGCAGGCGTTGGTAGATTCGGTATAGCGTTGTATTGTTCTGAAAGCACCTCGTTCGCTATGATTCTAGTTGTATCGGAGGCAGAGGCGGCATGAGCACTAGTTTGGGTGGCACCTCTTGGTTGCCTAGCGAAGTCATCATAGATAGCCATCTGCTCTGCATTCAATCCTGATGTATTCGGAGCGAGTTTGAACGGGTGAGGAATCGTCATGGCCCATCGAGTGAGGCCTGGGTCGACATAGGGCTCATTTGGTCTCTGTAGGCGATGGCGCCGACGTGCCTCAATTTCGCCTTCTATCATCTCCTCAATTTCCGGAACGGCACGGTCTTCAGCCTGTTTCTCGATGATGTTACATGCGAGGTCGAGGTTTGAATTTACGCACATTAGAATCGTACCTTCTGGCAAGCCTTGCGGAAGATCGTTCGCAGCAGCTCGAAGATAATTGGTGATATTTGCCCTGAGGGGTTCTTTGGAGGTGACCTGCGCAAGACTTCCCGCTGTTGCCTTAACCATATTAATCGCTGCAGTTCGAAGCTTGTTTTCGTCGGGCTCCGTAGCGAAGTCCTTGTGAATCATCTGTTGAGTGCTGATGGCTGCGATCGTAACGGATCTGTCAACAACCGGCTGAATGATATCATGCAGAGCTTTTGTAACAGCATTGCGAACCATGTCATGAAGTCGGGCAGTGTTCACCACCATTTCGTTCGTCGGCGGAATTGATAGCAAATTGCTGACTTCTGGGACTGATACTGGAAGACTCGGTGGAGATAGTCCAGGAGCGACAGGACCAGGCAATCCGTTCAGGGAGATACCTTCAAATGCCTCAAGCTCTTGGACGAGCTCACCTACGTCATCAATGGGCTCACGATCCTGAAGTACGCTAGAGGGCTCTATACTCTTATGATCGAGGTTCAGATCTTTGCATAGTACTTCAATCTCGAACTTCTGATTAAGCTTCAGCTCAGCTGTATGATATAACTCGATAAGAAGATGGATAATGTCCATCAACCAAGGGTTGGGTGGCCGAAATATGCTCGATTTAGAAGCCTGGATGAGGACTTTGCACACGAAAGGCACCACAACAACTAAACGCTTGGTATCGTGAGCTTCGATTAGCAGCTGCTTGAAGGCAATATTCTTATGCTTGATTGGTTGGTCTCTTGCTAAGGTAAGGAGTCCTAACCAGGCCCCAAGGTATTTGAGATGTGTCCTATCCGTGGAGCTTTGCATTGTGGTCTCCGCATTGAGCATTCGTGCTACGCTCTTATATGTCTGCCTTAAGACCTCAGACCACAGGCCACGATGCTGGAACAGTTTGACGAGATCAAGGTAAACCTGATGATAGTTCGGTTGCATTTTAGCGCGTTCCTCGACAAGATGGCTGGCGAACCACTGCTGGTGCCGTTCATCCATAATTTCACATATCTCTCGGAAAGTAGCCTGCAGTGATGTCGTTGTCAAATTGTTGAGACCAAATTGAATCTTGTCTTGGATCTCCATAACTGGGTCTTCAAAATTAACCTCAAAGCTGAGGGGATCAACATTGATGGCGGTAAAAGGAGGCGGGTGTGCATCCGAGGTCTCAGCAGAGCCATTCACCATCGCATCGCTGCCCAGGTGATTGACTGGCCCGTTTCCATTCTGAGTGCGCGCCTTTTCTTCTTCATCCTCGCGTACAACTTCATCGGCCTTCCTCCAAGCCTCGGTTGTGTGGAGACCGGGAATCTGGCATAACTGCTTGCAGAATCCAGGCCATTCCCTGAAACGCGAGAATAATTGCATCAGAGCCTGAAGGCCAAACTTGTACATATTCTCCTCTGGTCTATGATCCCTCACAGCTTCAAGAATCATCCCAAGCCCAATCTTGAGTGGTATATCTGAAATAAGCTTGTGTTGAATGATGCCGCCGAATAGGACGGCGGTGGTGGCTAACGCTTCAAGGGGATAACCAGCAAAGTGTGAGTACTCATCAAAGAGCCCATGGATCATACATGCAAATATATCCTGCTCAAGAGGATCCCGGGAGTGTTTATATGCCTCAAGTCGCTGAACGACAACTTTTACTTCGCTCTCTTCACTGTACATTTTTTTGTACTGCTCTTCCATCTTGGCAACCGCAGCTTGGGGAAGCCCGTGGCCGTTCTGCCCATTGGCATCAATTATGTCGTCATAGCCCTCGCCGTAATTGACGAGTCTCGGGTATGCAGTGATACACACACGCTGAACCATGATAAGCTCGGGCACGGGATTTAGAGGGAGAAAATCCTCGAGTATCTGGAGCAGAGCAACCACGGTCTTGAGATGAAGTGAAATACTCGTATTCTGGGGTATCTGGCCATTCAATGCCTTTTGAGCCTGTATTTCCAGATTCGCTTTGATGAGTAAGAACTGTATCAACGCAGGCGAGATGGTGGGGCTTTTCTCTGCGATAGTACGAGCCCATTGTGTAAGATCCAACTGACCCTCGGCATGGGCGAGAGACGCAAGGTCAAGCCCGAAGCCATTAGCGAGGTAGACTAGGTCGTTTAACCAACCATGCTTCATGACGTGATCAAAGATGAGAGGAAGATCAGCTGGTTTCATAGCATGGGCATCTACAAGTCTTTGGGTTACCCAATCGCTGTCCTTTCTCCATAAGCTATCCAGGACAAACTCGTGATGCTCAGAGCGGCGATGAAGAAAGTTCTCAAACAGGGACGCCAGAGTGTCTACAGCCATGGGCGGCCACGGCTTGGGTACACCAAACGCCGACACGATGAAAATATCTAGATTAGGTACGACGACTTCTTGAAATAGGCGCTTGGCCTCGGTGCTTTGTGAAGCATGCAGAGAATGGAGAGCGACTTGAAAGATAGCCGAAAGGGCAGGGCCAGAAACGAGCGGATGTTTGACAGCTATCGAGGCTCGTTCACGGACTTCCGGAGGCGAATTTGCATAGTCATCAAGAGTAAACGTAGGCTGCAGACCGGGAATTGTGCTAGCATCAAGTTCATCCGGAGTTAAAGAGGCGAACGCGCAAATGAAAGACAGCTGGGTCTCGGGATTTTCCCAGTGCGATCCACCCCATAGGCATTGGATATCGAAGGCCGGCGAATTATCATCGTTTCCTTGAGCAACTGGTAGAAGAGCGTTATACAGTTTTAAGAACTGCGCAGAAGATACTCGTACATCCCGTTGATCAAAATACGCAATTACACCCTGCCAGCTGAATGTCGAAGGAAGGACCCGACGAAGTGCAGCGACAAGAACAGAGGGATTATGTCGGTACGTAGTACTAACGGTGGTATAGGTCAGGGCGGCAGACACTTGCTCTTCGCTTAGCTGTATGTTAGGGGGGCGGTTCTCGATATAGTTGAGGCAGGTGTCCTCGTCGCGGGTAAAGTCAGTGCCGGTTGCCCGAATATAGAGAGCTAAAGCGTTAGGAGGCTTCTCGCCCAAAACTCGGATCAGGTCTAAAGCAGCTAGGACTTCCATAGGGGGTGCATGGTCTGAATGAGACCAGCGTGACTGAACTTTGTGACTCAGCTCGTGCTTAGCAGCGGAGTTAAAGTTAGGCGGATGTCCCTGGATGTACCGGTCGACGATAGCAGCGACGAAGGATGGACTTAGATCAGAGTGATCACCATAATTGGGGCGCGAAATTATATTTACGAAGGTGGGGAAATTAGTCGATAATATCGCGTCGGCTAGAACAGAGCATTTGGAGTTAGCATCAACTCAAGATAGCTCGCGAGCTCATATGATGAGAGGCCAACCTTTAGTTTTTAGATCTGAACGTGAGCCGAACTTGAAGGCTAGTGCTAGGATGGTCTTCTCAAGAGCATCAAGCTTGAAGTGCTCCATAAAAGTGGAAAGGTCGAAGTCGCGGAATATGTCCTCATTGGCGGTCTCGATAGATTCGGCAATCTTGGATGCTTGGTCGAGATCGTGTGAGATCTTTTTCATCTCCCCGACTAGTAACGAGTAGTTGCCAGGATTGGCAGTAGACCTATTCAGGCCCGGAAATATCTGGGCGGCATTACCGGCGACCAGCCGTGTAAAATATCGAGAAAAAACCTCCATCCCGTGGTCATCGAGCAGCTGTAGGGTTGGAAGGCCAGTGATTAGCAGCGATATTGGGGACAAACGGTAGCTCGACATGACGGGCAGCGGGAATCGCGATGGACTTAGCACTCACCTTGTTTAGCTGGTCGACCTGTAGCTCAAACTTGGCACGATCTTTGTCCTTATTGATGGAGCTCAACAGCAGATAGACCTGGGCGACGACAATTTTGGTGAGAGAGTTGTTGCTACCCGTAGTCGGGCTACTGGTACTCGGGCTTGCGCCAGCGCTCAGAGGGCCGGTCTGCGACGGATGGGGAGAATGGGTCAAGCCCGTCTGCAATCCTTGAGCAGGAACAGGCGAAAAGGTTCCGGATCGTGAATGGGAGAAGGGCGGAGGGACCATGAGGGTGGTGGTCACGGGATCGGTGGGCGGGGGGCTGAAGGGGGAAGGGAGACAGGAGGCGGGACGAGGTGAAGTGCGAATCCCCTGGAACCCCTCGCAAAATCACACACGGAACGGGGCGACGAGAGCCACGCGACGAGCGGACACACGACGGACAAAGGGCACGAACTACTCGACGACGTCGACGATAGAGAGATGGCGTAGGCTGGACGGCTCGTTGGGCGATGGGGTCATGAGAGCCTAGCTGTCTGCGTGATCGTCGGGATAATAGGGTTGACCTGGAGATGTCAGGAGAGCTCGAGTATGTAAAAGAGAGAAAGGGAGTGGCAGGACGAAGGGGGGGAAGAAGAAGAGGTCACCGTCGGGGCGGGAGGGAGATTATGTGGAGGTTTGTTAGGTGTTGCCCCGGCGAGAGACCGGTCCGTGGTCGAGGAGACGATAAGACAGTGGCGCGGTGGAACAATGAGGAGCCAGCTCATCGGCAGCTCAGTGAGGCGCGGTCCTCAGACGGTCGCTTACCGAGTATATAGTGATATATGTCGACACGGCTGTGTACGGGTTCGGCTGGCGCGTGTCTCTTTGCTGCTGACCGGAAGGCGTCAAGCAAGCAAGCAAGCAAGGTTCGTCAAAGTTGCGGACTCGGCTGGGGCGAGACGGACGGCGGCGCTAGGGACGATGAGGAGGAACTGAACTGAACTGGACTTGGCCGTGATGCTTCAGCGGAGAATTGGGTTTGTTATATGGCTTGGTGAGGGTGCGGCGGTGGCATGAAATCTGGGTTAAAGCCTTGTAGGAGTAGGTAGTCTAGTAGATAGCAGAGTCTGGGGGATCATGTTGGTAGATAGGTGGAGACTACATCAAACTGGTAGAATTGAAGCAGAGGTTCGATACAAGGTACTTAAGTTCTATATGTACCGCACTACGTGCCTAGCACTACCAACTTGAAGGCTGTACTACATACATACATAAGTATGTACATTGTACCTTACCGTACGGCCTCTTATCTTATCGACTTAGTAGCCTTGGCATTTAGCTAAGCTACCTGTGTAGGTAAGGTTCCGTGCTACAGTACCTAGGTACCTAGGTAGTGAACAATGCGCCACGGCACATAGCTTGATAGCCGATTGTACCTACATAGTACATTAGCGCAAGGGGGGGTCCCTGGGAGACGGTCACCGTGATGGTCACAGCCGTTCGAAATGGTCTCAGAAGTATGATACTCTTTTGATAATCATTCTGGCAACGCCGTCTCCATTCCAAAATGATCTCAGGCCACCAACATGATCTCCAGCCTTCGAAATGGTCTCCAGAACCTACCTAGGTAGGTAGCCATACAGACGTAGCCATACAGCCTACGTACAAGGATAATCGCTGCAGTCAATACACCACCACCACCACCTCGCAGAGGCTTAAAAAATAGCAGAATCGCTGCGCAGTTCGAGACTTTAGCGGAGGATTCCCTGGCCTTCGCGCCATAGTGAGATATTATATTTAAGACCGTTAGCAGCACCGTTTTCCCTCCGTTTTAAGGGCTAAACGGAGTTTTTAATTTCTGGAGACCATGTCGAATATCTGGAGACCATGTTGAATACTGGAGATCATGTCGAATATTTAAAAATCATGTCGAATAAAACATGAGCTTAAAAATAAAGACAATTTTGTATAGAAAACTAGTACGGTGACTGTCTTTAGAATTAAACATGATTTTTGAGAACTTATAACCGTTACCAAATTGGTGACCATCACGGTGATCGTCTCCTATACACCCCCCCTATCGCTAATGTAGGTATGAAGTAGTCCAACAGTATCTAGGTTACCTACCTAGCCCATTGATTAGGTTTCTTTTCCTCTTCCGTTTGGTTTTCTCAACTTTTTCTTTATGTCGGATTGACAACCGCTTACACGCTCAGTTGGGTAAGCTTCGAGTGAAATGCTTGGAGCAATATACAACTCGTCGTGGAGACAAAGCGAAAAGCACGAGAGAGCTCTTCTTGGGACGGATACTGATACGCCAATCATTGCATGATGCGATTATTTACGTGGAATACCATCACGTTCGATCATTGACTTGAGCCACGGGGTGCTTCTCATCCCCTCTCGGACTAATAATAATTAAACCTAAGAATACAAGGTGCCTATGAAGGCCTGCCTTAACTCTTGACTTTCGTCTCACCTTTCAGTACTAAGCTAAGGTCGAGTAGGTATTTCAAAGCTGTTTTCTGACGATCCTGAGTTAGCAAACTTTACATTCATATCTATGACCACAGGCAAACGCAAACCTGTGGTCAATGGCTTCTAGCTCGTTTGTATCTCTATTTCCAAGCTCCAAGTGGCACGCATCGCCCTCAGCTCACCAGCTAGTTCACAACCCTGCATTTACTTGATTGATAATAGAATAGGAACACGCGAAGCAGAGACACATTGAAAGGTGTCCTCTCTTTCGTGTTGCGTCCCGAATCAAAGCTTTCCCAACCATGCCAGAGAGCTAAGACGGCCAGTCCTTCAAAGGCCTGGGCCCGGATGTCTCAAAGTGCCTTTCTTTGCTCCGAGTTACTCGAAAACGGATTGCATTGTTGTGATTAATGTGACAATAGTAGATATCATGTTTCCAACTGCTTGCTCGGCCATCTTTCTAGAATCGACCGCCGCTCACCTGATATCCCAGTAAAACCCTCCACATTACGAATCGACTCGACACAAAGGTCCATCCTGCGTCGGCAGGCCATGGTCAACACTCCTGACAACCCAGCTCTCGCTCCCGACACCAACAGGAGTATAAAACAAGTTCCACGGATCCCAGCTTGTCTTCACCTCACGAAGCCTCGCGTAATTGTTTCCAAAGAACGCCTTCTGCCATTCTGGCTCCTCAATGTCGCCTTCGTTGAGATACGAACCACCCTCGGGAGTTGCTTCTCGGATCTGATTCATATACACGTTGAATTTCGCGTGCGCATCGCGTACGCCTTGCGCTGAGAGGCCCCGCAGATTTGTACCCTCGAAGATATCCGCATGCATAACTACAGCATCAAGGGTCAGTGGTATCCTTTCTGGGCGGAAGCTGCCCCATAGGGCTCCCCAGAACCCGTTTCCCGCGGCTCTCAGCAAATTCCAGGTGAGAAGGGAAGTCAACCCCGGATAGAACTCACCACCAGTGCGGAATGCCGGGTTCACAGCGCTGTCACGGCCGGGGTATCCTGCGACATCGAGGCTATGTGACAATGTGTAATTAGAAATCGGTCATCTACAATGGAAACGGGGGGTAGAATCCCCTAATTTGTGGATGGGAAGCCCAAACTACTGACCTAGCCGCCATATTGATCCCGTGGAAGCTATATCCAGCCTCAACAGTATTCCTAATAGCCTTCTGCGTGGCTGCAAAGCGACTTGGGTCCTCAAAGCTCACTCGAGGGAAGATCCGACTAGCAAAGCGTCCACCGTTGCCGGGCGTGTCTCCAACGCCATGGCTCGAGTCTTGCCAATTAGAAGCCTGTGTGATGCTGGAAGCAGGTAAGCTGAATCCCAGCGCTGCAATGCGGTCGCGCAAAGGTTTCACGAACGCAGTGAGCTGCGTGGCCGACATCCCTGGCATCTCGATAGTGGCCGAAAAACTAGCTCCCGGCGGCGCATTGCTGCCCGACTGGGGCGTTGTGCGTGACAACTGGCTGTATGCCGTACCTCCGTTATCCACGATATCTAGTCCAAACTTGTGGTACCCATCGAAGGCCGCCCAGAAGGGCCCTGTGACATTGGCTGGAGAGTTTGAGGCCGGCTGAACGGAAAACCTGAGCGATGAGCTTAAAACGGAGGTCGCAGGGTGGGCCTTCACGATGGCGGAGGTAACAATGCCATACGTGCCTAGATAGTTTACCCCTTTTAGTGTTCTGCTCGTTACTCGCGAGGTGTGAAGACGGGAACTAGGTGAACTCACTCCCGCCACCTCCACGTAGTGCGAAGAATAAATCGGTATTCTGATTCGCATCCGCCGTCACGAATCGCCCGTCAGCGGTAACAACATCCAGTGACAGCACTTGGTCTGCTCCCATGCCGTAGGTTGAGGCTAGAGCGGAGTGTCCGCCGCCCGTTATCCATCCTCCGAACGCGCCCACAGTGTAAGGACCAGCAACCAACATCGTCATGTTGTGCTCGGCCATATGCGCAAACAACTCCCAGCTCTCGAGTCCTGCGCCAACACGGGCAGCCATACCCTTATACTCACCAATGCTATATTCGGCCAGGAACTCAAACTGCTTCAGCCAATGTGTCCATATGCTCACAGCGCCGAATCCCGTGGAACGCCCGAAGAAATCGTGGCCAGTATTCCTACTACCGTTAGCATTTCATTTGACCATGTTCGTATCATTTAGTGTTTCACAAGACTAGATATTCAAGAGAAGGCTTTAGACTCACTTAACAACTAGTCTGAGGTTCTTGTTCCGCGCGAAGTTCACAGCGGCCTGGATTTGCTTTACCGTCGTCACATTCACAACATAACTAGGGAATCCGCCCTGCGTACAGTTCAGGCCCGTGGTACTCGCCGAGGCATAGCACGTGTCGCCCTCGGGCCACATAGTGAGGACTGTAAGTGGATCATTGATGTAGAAGCGTGATGAGCTCGTGTTGCGTAGCAAGAAATTGCACTGATTCATGTTCTGAGAAGGCCCATTGTAACAGACAGCAGCTGCCGGAACCGGCTTGAGCAACGCACCGCCAAGAGTACTATTCAGTCGCGCCCATTCCACGTCGAGGGGCCAGGCGGCTGTGCCTGGGTGGACCTTACATTCTGGCCCGTCATATACCGGGCTGGCTGTGACCCTATTGCCAAAGGCGATGGTAGAGAAGTTGCCAATGTCATCTTCTTTAAGCACCGTCGCTTCAAAAGGAAAGTTGACACAGCCACCCCTCGACACAAAGATGAGGGTGACGACGAGTATCGGAAAGCGCATGATATTAGTGTAATAAGTCATTCAATAGGCTGAACTGCTGCAAATTTCTATTTCACAGTGTTCGATATGGGATAGGAAAGGTCTTTCCTGATTGCCTTATGTATATATCATCTTCGCTTCCCCCCCTTCTAGATGATAAAATGATTACCAGATGTCAGACAGAACCGACAAGTCTCCATGAATGTAACACGTCCCGTAGAGCCAACACACAAACCTAGAGGAAGCTCCGCGCTCGGGCTCACAATTACTACCGTCAGAAACCACCTACAACGGGATGTACCGCCTCGCAAGAGGGCGTTCTTCTCGAACCTTTACTGACGTCTTAGCTACTTCGGCCTGGAATAGGAAGGCATAGTAGAAAATAGAAGCTGCATTCAATAGTCCAGACTAGCGACTCATACAATAAGACGTTGGACTGATGGAAAATCTTTCCGGTGGGAATCGATGCAGAGCTCATCTGAACAGCTGCCCAAGTCCATGACTGAAGTAACCGGTTAGTCCTACTCTAGCCTACGCTTCATAGGAGAGGCTGCCGTACCGAAAAGGGAAAAATCAACACTCAACCTTGATTTGATTCCGTTATTTTTGTTTTTTTCTCGCAATAGGAAAGTGAACAAGAAACCAAGCTTACTTAGATACTTCCTCCCTCTTCGTACCACAGCGGTACGTTTCATCCGGGCTACTGGGTTTCGCCAGTCAACGGATTATGAATCGAGGTATAACGGATTATATAATATATGACAGGTGAGAAAGCTGGGGTAAGAGCTGCAGCTGAGGGTGGCATTTCTCCTATCTAGCACGTCAATTTGCTTACATGGCCTGGTCTAGGCAGGTATTTCCTTGATATCGGTAGGGCAGAATCTCTGTTGCATTTATACCTACGCATACTGTATATCTTTCCTTGGCATACTATCTGAACCTTAGAGATCCCAACCCAGCTTAGGCAGAGTTAAGCATGTATTCATTTAATTACCTACCTTTTTTCCGTTCGCCAGCTGCGCTATCGGCCCATCTATATGTCCAGATCTGAGGTATACATGGATTGCGTGATGGATGCGTGCGTGACCAAGACGCATTTATGCGATGTAACTCAGCCTGGTATGCCGAATGCAGTAATATTGAATGCAGAACCAATCTATAGACCTAGAAGATAATGCCGCCATTATTGGACCGCTTTCCAAAAAGCCGGGATTGGTCACGGGACATGACGGATGACAATGGCATTGCACCTTAGGTGGCCCTTTGTATTTCGGAAGAAAAGAAGCTCGAAGCCGGGTCAATAAGCAATATGATGGAGTCAATCATCGAAACGGGACCAGAAACGTCTAGACACAATAGTCATGCAGCAAGATTACACGTTTTCTGCACGCGCGCGTAGTTCACTGTTGTGTTGCCAAGGCTACTCAATGTATCAAACCCCCAGAAACGCTGCGAGCGCTACAGATTGAACTAAGCTGGTGTCGGCGTGGCCGCGGCAGAAACAATGGTAGAAGCCACACTCGAACACACACACCCCGGGCCCTGGATGCTCGTGACAGGCGGTGTGAGGCATGTGGGCTCAGACGTGAAAGATGTCAGAGTTGTGTCGGGCGGAGCAGCGATTGTCATCGCCCGGACCAACGCGGGGATAGCTTGCCCTGTTGACAAACCAAACACGCGGTGTCCCAGCACCTTGAGCACCATCGCAATCTGCCCCGAGTGTGTCGTGAGACTAATCCAGGTGTTGGTATCATGTCCGAAAATATCGTCGATGACAGTTTTCGCGCGCTGTGCCTGCGCCTCATCTGTCTCACCTTCGTCCACGTGGCCTCTCCAGAGCAGATCTGTCTCGCTGAAGCCTTCTTCGAACCTGAAATTCGGCAGCAGCGTCGACAAAGCCGTTTTGCTAGAGCGCTCGTCACACGAGCGTATTGAGATGCCTTCTCTCAACAACTCCTTGACGGTCGGCGCGAAAGGACGAGAATGAGGTAGATCAAGGCCCGCGAACGTCAGATTTGCTGTCGTCGCGGAGCGCGTCAATGGGCTGCTGTAATACGTCTGCGGCGCCGGAATCCTCGCCACCGTGAGAGCGTGTTTCCAGAAGCCATTTGCTTTCGTGCATTGTGCTATTCCGTTGTCTGTTAGGCGTGCGTCTTTCCAGACTACCGTGCCGTTTCCGTCTAGGGGGCCCCAGTAACACTACGTGAGTCTTCAGTACTGGTGCTACTGTCCATCATGCGTGTAGTCGTAGGGAGTACGACAGTAAAGGATATCCGAAGAACTTACGTTCCAAGCTGGGGTCCCATAGTAACTCTCCGCTGCGTTGTGGTAGCCTTCGCCGTGTCTGGCCATGAACAATACTTTATACTCGGTACCTTCGTCGGAGTCACGATTTAGTGTTTCCACATAATGCTCGAAACGCTGCCATTGCGTTTTCTTCCCCTGCCGGTCGAATTCTTTATCGGTGGGATATGATCTATTGATGAGTCCGTAGTTCACGGTAGCCTAAAACCTCATTAGCAAATTGTTATTAACAATACGACGCCCAGTGCTTCGAGTCAAGGCGCGGGTTCCCACATAATCAAAGGACGTAGGATCTGTAGTTGGGTCGTCCTGTAGGAAAAATCCAGTGATAGTTGTGTAGTTGAGAGTCGACTTATGATGTTGGTCCCATTTTCCTAGCGAATCTGATTCCACGGCCAGCGAGGCCGTGCCGAGTGAGAGAAAAGCGAGGAATACCGTTGCTAACATGATAATATTACGCCAGAGAAGCGAGTGAGCCTTCTCAAGGAAGGTCCAAATGCACTTGGTAAGAAGAGGCGTAACAGCTTAAAGATAAACCAGGTACACGCACCCATATATATGTGACGTGCGCAATTGTCTACCCCCTCACTATGTCCCGAGATTTCTCGTTGTGGACAGTGATCTGAGTCTACCATCACAGGCTAACACAATTCACAAACTGTTCAATAGCTTTTGGGCACAGGCCAAATTATTCCCGACTTGTACGGTGAGAGTTAAGGTGAGGTGGAGCGGGGAACCATTACCGAGTCTTGGCATGAGATACAACATTGGCGATTAGCCAATTAATTAGCAACGTGGATGCTCAACACCTAGGGCGAGCATGAACATAGAGCTACCTACCTACTTAGGTACACTCGTCTGAGCGTGTTAAGGTCATTGCGAGAGCATCCACGAACTATATATGTATCTACTTTTAATGCACGAAGTCACAATCGAATCTAGTCCTGATCAGCAAAGATAGCGTGCAACAAATATGCAAATCAACTCACCCTTGCTCACCGACGATCATCTTGGTATACTTCTCAAGCTGATTGACTTGCTCTACGCACCCGGTCAGACTATCGTTGTACGAGTAACTGTATACTTGTTCCAGTCTAAGTTTTCGTTGTTGCTCCTTGCTGGAGTATGTTGCACTAGCAGCATGTTCTTTTTCACGCTCAAACGCTCGGTCAAGTAGGCGCTTCCTAGCGACAGCAGAGCTCGGGAGATATTTCTATAAAGAATACAATTAGTTAATCATATACAAAAGAAGTTATCTAGAGAACAACTCACTGGAACTGGTCGATCAGCGCGCAGAGCTGCCGACAGGACGTACAGATTAGTCAGTACCGTTGCAATTTGATCGCGCCTGTATCCAAGGAGATCTATAGCTGCTTCCGAATCATCCCCAACGAAGCGAGGGTGGTAAAACAAGGATGACTGTCGCACTGTGACAGCGTGGTCGAAGAATTGCTCACACACACTAGATACGCATCCGGTGTCAGTAATTGGTACTCATTATAGAAGGCAATCTAGTTTCACCCTGATCTTAGGTTGAGTTGAATTGCAAGAGCGTTGTGAACAAAAACTACCACGATGGGTAACTCTAGCATCGGTAATGAATCTGTTAAGATGAATAAAAGCTCTGAATTACTGACCTGATGAGGGCCGAGTATGGTAATGGATCGAAGGGAGCTCGTAAGCGAATTTCATGGCGTGTCAAGCCCTATGATAGTTAGCACTCAATGTATACCCATACTCAACTCAGTGGCGCTCTACCAGTAACTGCCTCAGCCTAACGAATCCTTCCCGTAATCGTCCCTCAAGAATTTCAGAGGCTTTAACATCCTGTTCTGTGGGTGCCTCTCCATCTTCATAGTACGCGTATTTGGAGATAATGCCTGCCATATGCAATGAGACACTGTGACATCGGCGAAGGGCTCAAGATTACTAACTCCTATAAACTATGCTGCAGTTGAAAATCATTGAAGCTAGTCCTTTGCGGAGTTCATGGCGAGCCACGAACGGCCAAAGAACCCAGTTTACAATGACTGACGCAACAACCCCGAAGACCATTGATGCACCTCTGGTTGCTGCAGTATTTGCTATCGATGGCCTGCCGTCTTCAAATACCTCTGATAGAGAAACGACTGTAAAGGTAACGCAGCCGACGAGCCCCGATCTAGGATGTACACTTTGAGTGTACCTGTACATCATAGGAAGCATCTATTAGGCGAGTAAGCAATTGTATCCTAGAAATCTTGGAGTACCGAATGAACGAAGATGGGCATCTAACTCAAATTTGCCCGAGTGCCTGACTTGCGCTTATATCTCGCCACACTGTAGGATGTATAAAGGAGCCTGGATAAAATTTCGACTATACGTACGAAGATAGCAGCGAACACTGTGATGACATATGGGTTTCCATTACCAGCCGCATACGATAAACCGGCCCACAGAGAGCCAAGGACAGCACAGAACGCCCTAGCAAAGAGATCTTGAACATTCCCACCCGTTCTATAAGTCTTTATTAGTCTGATTAAATACAGTTTATGGACGACTCACCGGGGACCCATCATCAACCAGCCCATCACAACACCCCACCATACGTCGTAATGATTCCACCAGGGGTTGCTATCTATTAAATATGCAGGTACCGCAAGTAAGGATGTAACCAGGGCCGCCTTGAGTCCGAACCGAGTTTCGAATCCTTGCATTCGGTGAAGAATGGCCCAGATTCGGTGGCGCATGCCGGCTTCCCCAGAATTAGAGCTGTTGCTGAGGCTATCAGTCGTCGTTGCGCCTGGTGCAGTAGCAGGAGACCTTTCCCGTGCAATAGGCTGAAAATTTCGAGACCTGATATTTTTGATTGTTTTAGTAATGTCATTGAAGCTCCGAAAATAGGAACCTGCCAATGTCAGCGTTCCGAATGCGGCATATAATTGCTCTAAACTTACCAGCTGTGACGCCCCCTCTATCATGGCGAACCTGCGCATTAGTTCGATGAATGGCTTTCCAGAATGGGTAACAAGGTCGGTGGAACTGGGGATATTGTGGTTGTCTCTGCCGTATCTCATTCACTTGGACCATTAGGGATTCAACCGAAACAGCCACTTGACGAAGTGAAAGGCAGAACGCAAAGACTTTGACAACATCGGGGAACCGGAAATAATCAGGCGGTAGCCTCTTGCTAGCTAAGACTTCTTCCTGTTGAGTATTAAACGTGACGATTTGCTTTCGTAGATCAAGCAACGCGGTATGGATATCGCTTGACATGTTGAATGGTGACTCTAGATAACGTCGATGTCTACACATGTCTATTACGACGGCGTCGCAACTCTGTAATGCTACCTTCATTGAGCGTAGTAGGTTTCTTGTAGGCGTTGCTAAACTTTCAATCACAAAACTTTCAGTTCCCCGTCCTTCGGCATGGGACGATGTCCCTAGGCTCTTATTCATCTCAACGATGAACTCTGGAAATACTTGGTTTGATGGACTTTCTCGACTAGATGAATTTCTCGTTAAAACATCGAGAAGTCTACTTTCCGTCTTCAAACTTACTGCAGCACCGATGGTCAGTATCTCTTAGGAGTGACCTTCACTTATGGGAATTACCGAGGACTCGACCAGCATTCTCTGCACTCCGGAATAAGAACTGAGAATATGTATCGATGAAGACTTACGAAGCGTCCGAATCACTCCCTGAACTGAATTGCGAAGAGCCATAACGTCCTTGGGGCTCAAAGTGGTGATGGAAAAGTCAATGACAAGATCCCTATAGATTTGGGACATGCTCACGAACGCTTGAGCGAGTCGTCTCCGCGTTCTCACTGTATCCCGGATAGGTGGAATGCCATCCTAGCGAGGTCAGTAGGTATTAGCTGAAATAAGAACTGCCGAAGCTCACCACCATAATGCTAAAGGTTTGATGGATTCCCTTGGCTAGTTAACGACCCGAAGTCAGTCGTTATCATTCACACATGAACAAGCAAAAACTGTTTTGGGAGCTTTGCATTATAGTAGTGTCGACTCTAATCAGGCCCCCTGTGCCTCCAAGAGATCAAAATTGTCAAACTGGGTATAAAAGACTTCAGCGGACTGACCTAGTGGACGAGAGCCAGCGTCAGGGGCAATAACACAACAGACTACTAGGGCAACAGCTTGCCCAGCGAGCCAGGGGACGCCGTAAGATAGTAGTTTGACCCATGTGACTTCAGTGCTTGATACCCGTGCTAAGCATGTGTAGGAAATAGCAATACCAGCACATATAACAAGTTGATATGTGCGAATGTAGTAGGAGCGAAGACAAGCAATAATAAATATGTATATGAAAAGGAAAACAGCGAGGATGCCGCCGAACCCGACTCGTGCCGAGGCCGTCGCAACAGAAACCCATAACCCAAATGCGCCCCAGCCGAGTCCCGTCACAGTGCCGATGATGGTAAACAATGCTCCCTCGACCTGAGCCCCGACAGTTCGTCCCGGATGATTGAGGATAGCAGATATAACCATGATATAAGCATAACGGCCTAATCGTACGCGCACAGAAGGGATGAGACAGAGAATATAGGCAATGAAGAAGCCAAGGAACGACTTCATTAATTTGATCCCAGCTCTCGTAGTTGAGACTCGGCGGATAAAGTTCCAGGCGGAATGATACTGCCTCGGGAAGAAGTGTCTTACGGAAAGAGGGTCCTTCTTGTGAAAAGTCAAGGGCAATGTCTTCTGCGCATAGTTCATAAGGCTCTGATCATCAACTTCGTCAATAGGGAGAAAGGCGGCATCGAAGAATCCGTCCCGTCTCTCATGGATGCCATGTGACTTTTCAACGCAGCTCTTCTCGCCTAACATAAGAGACGGAGGTCTAGCGATGGGAATTGACAGTTCACATGAACCCTGCGTATCGAAAATTTCGTCCAATGAACCAACAGAGCTAGGACGAGCTTGGTGCCTATCCTGGTAGTTTCGAGGACGGAACGAAAGAGTCAATCTCCTGGTAGCGCGGTTCTCCCCACCGACTCTGTGGGCATCGTTCTGGTTAGATTCAGATGAAGAGCCTTGAGGAGAGTCCATGATGAGCCATCTATATCGGGCGAGGCAGTAGGCCGAAGTGGGAGACTTCAGTAGCTCACTCTCTTTCAATTCAATTTATAGCAAATGGAAAATTGAAGATATTCTTTCAAGCTGGCCCATGTTCCCCGCGAAATCTCCTCTCAACAGGGAATACAACATGTGAACAAGCTAGCTTAGGAAGAAAAACCGAATGAAGTGTATTCACTGCGGAGATTGGCCGTGACAAGGGTTTGAAGAGGAGAGTGAATGTAGCGTGGTCGATAATTGAATAGCTAGCCCCTCAGATATTTCCCTTCGTGAGGCGGCCAAACTCAGGTGAATAAAGAGGTTGTTTTACTATACCACTGCCATTTGTGCGGTTTGGAGGTTACCGACTATGTAGGTACTAAGAGGCAAGGTGAGACGTCATGTTACAGCTCCAATCACGCTGGCAGAGTCGCATGCAGGCAGGCTGATGCTACCAAGGTACTTCCTGAGCTAACTCCATGTATTTAAATGTTCCCCGCTTCCAAGAAATGGCTGGGTAGGAACTGCTTGAATGATTATATCGGGATAGCCGGGATGCTTGGCGCCCTACGGCGCGCCTAACGAAGCCCGATGAGAAGTGCTTTACCCCGCCAACACCTCTCAGTGGTTTTATTTTGTCTTTTTATTGTCGGAAAGTGGGGTAGTTTTACACCTACATGGTACCCTACCCCTCCACTGGGACCTTCTAGGTGATGGGTAGATACCTATAGCACATCACGGGCCCCGGCATAGTAGAGGTACTCTTCACCCCTCTAGCAGGTACATAAGTACCTAAGACAGCTGATAGAGGTGGTACCCATTAGCACAGGGTAGTGGTATGTCTAAAGGCTAGAAAGTTCCCCATCCCACTCTCGAGTACAACAGCCTCACTTTCTTCTACTATCGTCAATAATTCCGACAGCCAGACCGACTCCTTCCTACTCTGCTCCCCAGCCCTCCTACATCCAGTCTTTTTGGTGTCGCTCATAGAAGATAGCCTCGACCTCAAACTTAGTTGAAAATGGACAGTGAGTTCCCGTAGCTGCGCCGCCCTTGGTCCGCTCAGCTGTGCTAACGCGCGCGCAACAGGCCTTCCGCCCGAGGAGATCGCAAGTATGTCTCTCACCGTTGTAGACAGCGACGATGCTCACAGCGCCCCCCTACTCTTTCCACAACTTCTTTTTTGATCTTTGTTAACTGATGACCCTCCAGCTCAGTTTGCGGGCAAGTACTACGCGGACTTCCAGGCAGACCGCAAGGCCTTCGTCGAGTACTTCTACGTATGCGTTTCCTTCCTCACCCCACGCCTTCTCTCATGGCTCTGCACGGACCGAACAGGCCCCTAGAGTAGTCGTCTTAGCCGTCACCACTAACCACCGTCCAGCGTGAACACTCGACGTTGACCTTTGAATCCAGCGCCCATCAAGGCATCAACGCCATTGGACAGAAATGGACGGTACGACAATGCTACGGCATGCGTGCCCAAAGCAGGGCGGTTGGCACTGACATAAATCATAGGAGGATTTCCTTAAGACCGCAAAACACCAGGTCACTACCACCAATGCCCAGAGGGCGCCTGGCGGCTTCGTCATCGTTCTTGTCACCGGTCTTATCCAGGTGAGATTTCCCTTCCGCACATTAGCAACGCGCGCGCGTATATGTGTCTCCGGTCCAGCGCGTTGTGCTAACTAAGCGGTATTTTCTAGCTCACCGAGTCCGATGCGCCTATGAACTTTACTCAGTGTTTCCTCATCTCCATGGACGAGAAAGGTGTTTACTGCCACAACGACATCTTTAAGCTGGTCTACGGTTAGGTTCGGCCCGTCCTACACCCTCAGGGCAAACCATTGTGGGATGGCTATGGCTACGGGCACTGTGATGCATAGATGCTCATCTTCCATAAGTGCGTCTTCATCAAGTAGAATGGATCAAACGGTAGATTGACCTGCAGAGTTGCTATCTCGACAGGAAGAGCGGGGGAGTCGTTTAGATGGTGCAAAGTAGCGAAGGTTTAAATCGACTCGTTTTCACCCCTGTTCTCATCCACTAATCAGCCCCCATGACACCATTGAGAGAGCTCTCGTCACATGGTGTTCGTAGTTCGTAAGCTTCAATGTGACCAAATACCGGATGTCTTATGTCGCTACTGTAGTATGGTCGTCCGCTAATTTCTCCTGTATTTCTGGGCAGAGACCTAAGCCAGCTACCAGTACACCCACCCCTAAACCATGCCACTCAAAACGATCGTAGAACACTTGAGAAGATCCCGCAGAGCCTCATGCAGTCGACGGCTTCATCATAATGAAGGCCTTCGGTACTCATGTAGGGACATCGTCATGGACCACCGTCACTGCACGATTTGTGTGTGATACTAGGTTACTATCATATATTGTCTCTTTCTCACATGGCATCCGATCATACATTAGCCAAACAGGACTTTAGTGTGGGCAGGATCGCGTCAATCCCATGCCTCATCGTTCGTTTGCTTCATAATCAATAATCTATGCATTCTACAGCCTCATTATACCGAATAATAGAATCTTCTGATGCATTCCAGTCACTCGACCGGTAATAATTGGGAACATGGAAACATTTGAATAGCCCGGAACTATGAGTTTAGAAACGAGTCAGCTGAGGTCAAAGCCGGCACCGGACTGCACCGCATACAACAACTTGGCTCTCAATGTGGCGGCCGACTTATAAACTGGGAGTTTGAGTAAGTTAACGCATGTGCTTGTGCTTGGGAGTCTGTTCTCGTCATTGCCGCCATCTCGGATGCTGAATTGGGGCTTTAGTTGCGAAAAGCCTAAGAGAGGTGCTCTTGGCGTGGATGTGACATATTTCAGCACGTCCCTACGTTCCGAATCCTTTAGCTTTCGCATGACGTCCCAGAAAAAGTGGATTGTAGGGTGCTCTTGGCCGTCATCGCCTATGGCGTAGAGGCCGGAATAAGAGGTATTCCGTCTGAGGTCCTCAACGTCTATTTCGGAGCTGTCGCCGCCGATGAGGCGCTGGAGCTCCGACTGGTTAAACATGGAAAGCCAGGAAGGGTTAATGATTGTGCCTAGCCCACGAAGAAATGCCTTCGTCTGTTTGTACTGCTGTGCAACAAGCCTGTGATTCGCGACGTACGATATGTAAAGTGGACGGTCCTTGTTGGTAACTGGTATCATGGCACCGTCTTTTCTCAGCGGCCGCGTAATAGTGCGTCGTTCGCCGGATGGATCCCATACCGAATCAGCAATAGTGAAGTCCAACGAGAGATCTGCCACATCTCCGGGATAGTTCTTTAGAATCATTAGTCCTTGGTAGAGCTCGGGATCAAGATCACGAAGGTCGTTGAGATTCGCTCGGTAATCCGTTGAAGTGCTCCGGCCAGAGGAAGCCCATTTGAGGAGGAAAAAGCTGGCGAAAGAAATATCGATGAGAATTCCTTCGTACATACATTTCCCAACTATCCGGCCCAAGAATTCATAGCGTTTCACTAAGTCACTCATTTCTTTTCTCCACACGTCGCTTCCTTCCGTAATACCGTGATTACGCAGCTTTGCTGCCACGTCATCAAAAATTGATGGGTTGGGATAAAGTAGATTCTGGTTGTTGGAAACAAAGTATGTCCTCTCGTCACTACGTTCCGGGCTGAAAGCATCGTTGGTAACACTTATTAGGAACTCCTTCGTCACACCTCCGCCATCGATACCAGCTTCTGGCTGCCCGAACTGGTCCACAAAGGTGATCTGAATAGGTTCCTTGAGCCCTTCCCCTAAGGAGTAAAATTCGTCAAATGCATCTTCAAACTCTTTCCCACGACCCACTGTCGCAGTATGGCGGCCCAGGAACTCCCTTCTCTGCATGATTGGGCCATCCGATAATACTGCGAGCCGCCACTGGTCGGGGTCGACATGACCACCTCGTCGCCTAGACTTGTCTAGGTGGACGAACTGCCTGAATATTTGAACTCTGACTTCAAATGGAATTGCAAACGGCATATTCCGGAGAACCTCAAGTTTGGGCCCGATTGTACTTCGAAACTGCTCCGAGTGAGCTGTTTGGAATCGCCGACGATCCGTGGAACGCGAAAGCCAGTCCGCAGTGAGATTACGAGAAGATGTCGAAGGATCGTCCTCGCCCTCGTTTTCCTCGTCATCTTCGGATGACTCATCGTTTCGTAGTTCCTCGAGTACAACAGCTGAAATGAACACGCTCATGTCAAATTTCGCAGTCATAAGCCAGAAGTCTTTAGGAAGGAACGGTCGTCGCGAATCCCTCTCATATAAGGCGCGCATGGTGGATGATGCTACGTCTCTAAGGCTAAGGAAATCCATGCCAATGATGCCAGCAAACGATGCTGAACCATTACCCAAGTTAGATCTAGCAGGGCCAGTGCCTTTCAGAGCATCTTGACGCTCGCTACTTGGCCTAGACCGTATAATATCAGGCAGATTGTAATATAGCGGAAACGCCAGGTGTTTAAGAAAGGTGACGAGAAGTTTAAGTTCATCTAGACTTAGGCTGCTGGCGCGGATCCTCTGTGTTGCCTGACTCTGTTGTGCCACTATATCAGACTCACGCGGCAGGAAATCCTCGTCGTCAGTGACCCTAAGCAGAAAATTGTATAATTCTAGGAAGAGAAGTAGGGTCCTCCACTCTAGGTCAAGCACAGGATCTGGCTGTAGTAGCGCCAATACGGACGCATATTTCTCTTTGGCCGTCGCCTGTTGCACGATAGTCGTAAAAATGGTGGTGTTGGATGCTGCCTCCCAGAAGAATTTAACAGATGGTAAGTTGGTATTGCTTTTACCATCTACGGTCTGGATATCTCCCTGAAAAAGACGCATCTTGATGTCATCCCCGTGCGCAGGGAAACACCGTAGTAGTACAAGAGTATACCCAGCAAGCAGGCTTGTGTCTTCAGATATATGGTTCGTGGTTGAAGCGGTGCTTTGTTTCGTCAGCTTATAAGAAGAATATGTAGTGAGATAACACTTACGAGGTAAATCTGGTTAGGAGGTCCGCAATACCCTCCTCGTTGACTAGAAATTCAAGTTGGCTGATGACGTAGACGGGTAACGGCGCAAAGTCCGGAATCTCAGTATCTTCATCAGGATCTGATACATAGTCGTCATCTTTTTCTTGTTGAGGATTGAACCGTGATCGTATATCGATGGCAAGAAAAGACATCTGTAGGTACAAAGCCTCGAGGTATCTGGAACCTCGAGATACAGGTATTACCCTGTTCAACGCAACAAAATGGGCTAGAAGCCATAGTAGAGCATCTCTCGTCACATTGTTAAGGAACTCAGGGGTTGTGAAAGCATGAACAATGCTTTTTGATAAAACCGTAAGGTCTAGTAGTCGTGCAAAGGCGTCGGGCCTGCGCTGTAAAAGATCCAGTCTTGAAGTCAGAAAAGTATAGGCAAGTGTTTGATACGCACTCAAGTCCGCGGTGCCTTTCAACCAGTTAGCTTTCAACAAGATCTTGCGCAAACCATGAGACTATTGTACATTATTATACGATACGCCGGCTCTTATCCTGAATACTTGGGATTCTAGGTTTCACTCGCAGGAGTGTGAACTTACCTGTATCTGGACTCGACGTTAAGGGGGCGACCACAGCCTCGGACAAGACCCGGTCTTCTTGCTGGGGTGCATCTGCAAGCCGCGTGAGAGCAGTATAGTACAGTTTTAGTACTGGTTTAATGGAGGCCGGTCGTTTCTTGATGATTTCGGCTAGAATAAAGAGGAGAGTCTGGGACGAGGTCTCATTGCGTCTATCAAATGCTTGTTAATGAGGCTGGTCTAGAAACGTAGCCGTGCACGCAAGGAGCACATACTTCTCTAAAGCCTTCACGAGAAGGCGAGCCAGGCGATCCCATGCACTACCACTGAATATGCTGAAGTCGATAGGCAGGGACGGGCTTGGGGAGAGGGCCAACAGATCCAAGACGAACAAGTCTAATCGTTGCTGGTCCTCGGAACTGTCTGGTACGAGGATGGCAAGCAGGAGGGGCAAGGCTTGTTGTATCCGTTGCCGAGCATTGGGGGGGACAATGGGATGGCTATATAGAACATCGTACTCGCGTCGCCGCAGCGTTCGGAGCTGTCGGCGGTCTCGGTGGCCCCGCCACACCCTTTGGAGCCGCTTGGAGGCGGCAAGCTCCTCTCTTTCCCGGTGTCTTCTTTCGCGCTCAGCCTGGGCCTGGGCGACAGTCTTGGAAGCGCCGGACTGTGTGGGCGTCCGGCTCGAGCTGGCCCAGGGGTTTGTGTTGCGCTGTCCGCTTAGGTCGACGTTCCGGGGTCGGCGGGACGAGCCCGTGAATGTCGGAAACATGGGAGTCGGCGGAGGCTTCGGAAGCTTCGGTGACTCAAAAGGCTATGAGCTCTATCTGGTCAAGGAATGGCAGGGCCGTTGATTAGGTTCGAGATACTCGAGATACTCGAGTTGCTTAACTGGAGAACCTTGAATGTGCACAGCGTCTCTGCACGACGTTGCAGCCAAAGCTAACATGCTTTGCCTCGCGAGTTCTGGTACAAGGTTGCGAGATAAGTCGTGAAGCTGTATTACCTCTGCATGCGTACCTGTACTTCCACATACAAACTAAGTACCTATATATGTAGATATCAGTTTAAGGTACTGTATTGATGTTGCGTGCTCTTGACGTAATGGGTTGAGTTCGGGCGCTATGGCGGGGGTAGCTAAGTGTTACTACGTGGGTAACTGTACTGCTGTACTATGGGAGAGGCGAGAGGGAAGGGGCCCTCGGGGACTGCCTTCAAGCTTGCTGTGGGTCCATGCCAGACCATCCATCCACCCTTCCATGTATGTCGGGTACCTAGGCAGTACCTTTAGATAAGATAAAGAACACATATACCTAGGTACATAAGCTAATCCTGACGTTGTAATGTGTTTGATCGTTGAATTCCACACCAACATTAAGGCAGCTCGATAGAGGCTAAGGACTCCTAGTTACTCAAATAATCACACAGATGCCTTAGCCTAGCTAGATTATATAATAACGTAGGTAGGTATGTGATCTGTCTACGTTCGTACTCATAGATACCTAGGTACTTAAGCCGACGTGGATATTCACATGTAAGTTACTTGTCATCTTGTATCACACCGCAGACCAGAGAATTACCTATTGAAATAGAGTTGGTGCAAGCGGCTATTGTTGGGCGGACCAACCTTAAAAAGTAGAAGTCTTGGTCGAGCCAGCGAATAACGCTGTTAAAATATTGTAATAAACCTTCCTGGTAGATAGGTAGATACATAGCAATAACTCGACCTTGGATTAGTGAAGTATGTCTGCTACCCCATATACGCACAAGTAGTTGTTGATAATGTAAGCCTACTCTCCGAGCAGAGGCAAACTGTGAGAAAGTTAAAGTGATGGATGACAAAACATATAAAACAGGCACCTGAGCATAGCATAGATACCTAAATACCCAGGTAGCGTTCAAACTTGAGCCCATATGGGGAAGCCACTTTTACATATGTAGGTAGGTAGTTACTTCCCAACGTTTGAAGAAATGCTGGTACGGATACTTACCTGTAGGGAGGGATACGTACCTAGGTAGATATGTATTCATCGCTGGACTGGACATACCTACATATGTAGGTGGTCACAATACACATGCAGTCATTGCAGTTCTTACCCTTGGGTTTGGTGAAGTGAATACACCGTATGGTTGAGTAAGTAGCATACACTCGGGGTTCATTTTGAAGTGTCTGCTTACTGAGAGTGAAGCTACCATGTACGTAGGTAGAAGAAGACTCACCGACACTTCGGACTGAACTCCAACCTGGGAGTTGCTATACAGGTGGGTAGGTCTGTACGTACAATCCCCCTCCCGAGTTGCCTGCACTATTGCTCGAACAGCCTAGCGGTTTGAAAGGGGCCGAGTGCTACAGCAAAGAAACTTCGATATACTTGCGATAGAGGTGAGTGTGAGTCCATTTTCTATATACCCGGCTACCTAGTATATATGTATTAGTCGTCAAGTTCAAGCTACCTATAGGGAGGGACCCCATTTTAGGACACTGTGATACCAGCATTGTGCAAATGTTGCAGTACTTCTTCAGAGCACCTATTCTAACATCATACGGCCAGAAAACTTCAGTTCTAACCTTTCTAAGCCGTACGCTGTTAATTTAAGGGCAATATTATAGCGATGTTAAGAAATAGCAGTTATAAGTATATCTGGTGGTAAGAACGACTGAGCGCTAGGCGCTAGCTATTCTGCTGACCTGACAGACTCTGGTACCACTATGCCAAAAAATCCAATAGAGTGTGGGGCCCCCCCTCATAGGTATGTAGGTACCTAGGGGTAGGAGGTAACTACCTGGGTAGGCCAGTTTTTACCTTTGGATAGGCCCTGACCTGTAGCGTAGCGTCGCCCCACCTCCTCCTATCGAAATTTTTTTGTGTGGCAGCCCACTTCCACAAACTCAGAAGTGTCGAGTGTCGCCGGCTGCTGCTGCCACTGGCACCAGAGTCCGCCACTGCGCCTACTGCGCCTGTGAGAGGTGCCGCTCGCTACTTGCCTGCCTACCTACCTGTGTCTGTATCCTGTGCTAGTATGTAGGTACGCGACTAAGGAAAGGTGAAAACACAAAATTTCTGTCGGGGTGAAAGGGCCCTCCACTTCCTTTCTTCTTCTTCCTCTTCTTCAACGACAACTTTATCCGCCATCTCGTCGCCCATAAACCCCTCAAAAGAGATTTCAGTATTAGAGCACGGATCTCCCAGTTCGTGCTTCATTCCTGGTCTCGCCTAAAATACAACAACCAAAAACACCAAAAAAACTCGGAAAATCACAAAAACCACACGCCCTCCACCTACCATATCTACAACCACCTACTTACCGACCTACATCATCCCGCCCATACAACTCTCCCTCTCACTCCGTCTCCCTCTCTCCCCCTCTCACTCACACACACATTCCTCCACCCCTCTGCTCAATCGACTTTTGGTCACGAGCCCGTTAAAGTATTGCCTCGACGCACGTCTGTCCTTGATACACGATCCTCTGATTAGGTCTGCTACTTATACCTGCTCGGAACCTACCGACTCGAAGTGAGTTGCATTTACTCGCTTCCTAAATCTTCTTCTTCTCGTGGTAGTTGTCAACACAGCAGTCTTTGTCTACCCTTGTCTCTGCTGCCTCTTGATCGTCCTGTCGATCCAGCAGCCTAAACTTTATTCAAGACTTGTAGAAGTGCTTTGGTAAGCCCTCACTTGTTCTCCTTGGGGAGGTCTCACACGATGCAAACAAGTGCAGGTGGCTTCCTCCATATGCATTTTCTTTGTGCGACTTGGAATTGCCCGCCCTTTGCGCTAGCCACTAACCTTCGTTTGATTAGCCAAGTCGATTAATTCTTACCAATATGTCTGCTCCTACTGCTACTGGCGCTGTTGATCAGCTCGCCGCCGAGCTGGGCAACACCTCTTTGAACGGTGGTGATGCGCGACCCACCACCATTGACACCAACGTCGCTCCCAATGCGAACGCCGACGAGCCTGACACCGCTGGCCCAACCCCCAGCTCCGCTCAGACACCCCACCCTGCCGCCTCCGCTTCTCTCTATGTCGGAGAGCTTGACCCTACTGTCACGGAGGCTATGCTGTTCGAACTCTTCTCTCAGATAGGTTCTGTGGCTTCGATCCGCGTTTGCCGTGATGCCGTTACTCGTCGCTCGCTTGGATATGCTTATGTCAACTACAACACCACCGCCGATGGCGAGCGTGCTCTTGACGAGCTTAACTATACCCAGATTAAAGGCCGCCCTTGCCGTATCATGTGGTCCCAACGCGACCCCAATCTGCGCAAAAGCGGCCAGGGCAACATCTTCATCAAGAACTTGGATGCCGCCATTGACAACAAGGCTCTTCACGATACGTTTGCTGCTTTTGGTAACATTCTTAGCTGCAAAGTCGCCCAGGATGAGAATGGTAACTCCAAGGGCTACGGTTTTGTTCACTATGAGACCGATGAGGCCGCTGCTGCGGCTATCAAGCACGTCAACGGGATGCTGCTTAACGAGAAGAAGGTCTATGTTGGCCACCACATCCCCAAGAAAGACCGACAAAGCAAGTTTGAGGAAATGAAGGCCAACTTTACAAACGTCTATGTCAAAAACATCAGCACCGACGCCACTGACGACGACTTCCGTGAGCTGTTCGAGAAGTACGGTGATGTTACTTCCTCTTCCCTTGCCCGTGACAATGAGGGCAAGTCTCGCGGCTTTGGCTTTGTCAACTTTACCACGCACGAGAGTGCTGCGAAGGCAGTAGAGGAGCTTAATGGCAAGGACTTTCAAGGTCAGGATCTCTATGTTGGCCGTGCTCAGAAGAAACACGAGCGCGAGGAGGAGCTACGCAAGTCATACGAAGCAGCCCGCCAAGAGAAGGCCAATAAATATCAAGGTGTAAATCTTTACATCAAGAATCTAGACGACGAGGTCGACGACGATAAGCTGCGCCAGATGTTTTCGGAGTATGGCCCCATCACTTCAGCTAAGGTCATGCGCGATACAACCCCGGAAGGTGAGGAAGATACGCAGGGTAAGGATAAGGAGAACCAGAAGGAATCAGGTGACGAGGGTAAAGAAGAAGGTGACAAGAAGGAGAAGAAGTCCGAGAAAAAGGTGGGCAAGAGCAAGGGGTTTGGGTTTGTATGCTTTTCTAACCCCGATGATGCTACTAAGGCTGTTGCCGAGATGAACCAGCGCATGTTCAATAACAAGCCCCTCTATGTCGCTCTGGCTCAGCGCAAGGACGTTCGAAAAAGCCAGCTTGAGGCTAGTATCCAGGCTCGCAATCAGCTCCGAATGCAACAGGCCGCAGCAGCAGCAGGTATGCCTCAGCCATACATGCAGCCTCCAGTCTTTTACCCCCCCGGGCAGCAGCCCGGCTTTCCCCCTCAAGGCGGTCGTGGAATGCCCTTCCCCGGAGGTATGGGCATGCCAGGTGTCCAAGGCGGACGCCCTGGTCAATTCAACCCTGCGTATGGATCCCAAGGCGGCCGAAACGGAGCTATGCCGCAACAAATGCCTCCCAACATGTATATCCCCGGACAGTTTCCCCCGGGGGCCCCCTATGCCCAGCCTGGTAACCCACAATTCATGGCAGCCATGGCTCAGGCGCAACAGGCTGCTCTAGGAGGCGGCCGAGGTGTCCCGGCCTCTCGGGGACCTATGCAAAACATGCCTGGGAATATGGGTATGCAGGGTCCTGGTGCTATGCCCGGATACCCGCCTAACTCGCGACAAGGTGGACCGGCTGGTCGTGGTGGGGGAAACAACCGTAATGGCCAGCAAGGTGGTCAGTTCCAAGGCGGACGTGGTGCACCCAACCAACAAGCCGGCAACGCTCCCGCTGCCTCTGCTCCTCAAGAATTAACTCAGGGCTCGATCCTCCAGTCTCAACTTCAGGCACATGCCGGCAACCCGGCGCACCAGAAGCAAATGGTGGGCGAGGCCATTTTCCCGAAGATTGCCGCAATCCAGCCCGAGCTTGCTGGCAAGATCACCGGCATGCTTCTAGAGATGGATAACGCAGAGCTTGTCCAACTGTAAGTGTACATTTACGACGTCGTACAGTCTAGTGCTAATCGTTTCCAGGGTGGACGACGATGCACAACTCCGTGCTAAGGTCGAAGAGGCTATGGCCGTCTATGACGAGTATGTCAAGACAAACAAGCCCGAGGGCACCAATGGCGAGGAGAAAGCCGAGGAGAAGGCTTAGGCCTAGTGCCGCCCAGCTGAGCCATGAATTGCATGTCCTAGTCTTCGGTTGTCTTTTTGATGCTTCATTTTTAAAGCATATTTGATTCTGACAACAGGTTCCGGAAAAGTTATCGATGGTGCCGAATCCAATCGGCGGACGGCTGCAACATTGATCTGATGCATTTTTTCCTTTTATTTTTTTTCCCCCTCGATGGCGGATAGTCAGTCATTGCTGATCCCCTGTAATGTTGGCCAAGATCTTGCCAGTGCATTTGAGGGAACTCGGCGTGTGTCTTTCCATGTATTGATAAGCCCCGTGCTTTCTACTGGGCGAGTATTGGCTGGATGTTCGGGTTTTTAGTCTGGCGTTTGAAGGTTACGCTCGGTCAGCTCGTGGACTCGATGCCTCACCGGACGGAATGTGGCGGCACCATGGTTTTTAACCAAAATACCCCTTAAGGTTGCCGATGGGAGGACACCCAACAGGAAGCAGAAGTTGCTATGATAGAACTCGATCTGCTAAATCAAAAAAGGAACTAACTTCTAACTTTGCTCGACCGTATACCGAAGCGTGACTATTATGGTGCTCGATTTGCATCAATATGATGAATATTTCTACAGCATGCTCAAAGACTGAACCCCTCGGACTAACGAGGTCCTTGCTCATTGCCTACGTCTCAGCCTCCTGCATACGATGTTCTCGATAGTCGGCTTGCTACACCTATGTACGTTGCTGCGTTGCTACTTGGTTCACCTGTGGAGAGCGCACATCTTTCAGCATCGGCGCATCAGTCGATTTGTTGCATGGTTCGATGTGTGATACCTGTGTCGGAAGTGCAACCATGTACCTTACCTGCCTTTCGAAAACGAATGGTGCATGGGCCATGATTTGTTCATGTATTTTGCATCTGGTGGCTTGGATGCACGACATCGTGCTCGATCCGGGTCGATCCGACTTCGCCAATTTCTTGTATGCTCTTCTTGTCAGTGCATCTGGCAGTTGTCTCGGCAGCTATAAAGATCCCTGTGCAAGGCCCCACTGTCTACCTACCTACTAGGTATGTAAGTAGGCAGTACCTTTACTTCGAGGTGCCTGCCCAAGCGCATACTAGTAGGTAAATAAGTACTTAGGTAAGTAAGTACTTACCTTACATAGAAGTCGGAGGTAGGTAATAGTACCATACCTGTAAGTTGCATCCATGATGTAGGCGCAGTGTAAAGGATTGTTACCAGGTACACAGGCAATCACAGCTCTATTCTAGGGACTTCTAGTTGGAGGGTTTTAGGTAAAACATGTACCTCCACCTACCGGTACCTATTAAGAAAAACCTCCAAGAACACCAAGCCGACAGCGGTTCCACTTCGTCCACCACAGATCAACTTCAGCCCTGCATTTCATTACACATCGCACACTGGCAACTCGTACAAACCCACTTAGCCACGTCCTTCCCCCCCCTTCATCTATCCCAAGTCGTATCAACGTACAGTAAATGAGTCTACCGAGTAGTACAGCGTGATAATTACCTGGGTTAGGTACTTAGATTTCACTCCAAACCTCGTACCCTACCTAGTCGGCCGCCCGAGCTGCCTCGTCTTTCCGGCATCATCTTCCGGCACAGTGTGCGTGCGTGCGTGCGTGGCTGCTGCTGCGAACCACTTCTCGTTCCGACGCCATCATCCATCGTCCAACAATTCAACGATTCAACGATCCAACCTCCTTCACCCGGCGCCCATCATCCGTCAGTGCCGTCCCCGATCATTTGTCCTTCAGCCCTTGCTTGACGTGAGAGGCGGCTGCTTGCCCTTGCCCTACCTGCTGGCTGCCCGCCCGCCCGCCCTCTCACTCTCTCTGTCTCTGTCTCGGCCTCGGCCAGTCCCCGTCTTCCATCCTCCACATTTTCCACATTTCCACATACCATATCCAATATCTTGGTATATCAGTGTTATACAGTACGATACCCAGGCAAGGACTTGCCGCTAATAAATAGCGCCGTCGGTCATCGCAGCCCAACGGGTTCTTCCTCGTCACTCCCAGATTATACCGGGCCTTTTGTACACTATAGTCCCCCTAGAGCTAGGTTAGGTAGCCTCACGCAGGCCGAAGAGGAAGGGAGGTAGGTAGATACCCAACCAAAAGTTTCTTCTCAAAGCCCTTCCTCCCGATCTGTACCCCAATACATACTACTTACTATACCATTAACAACTATACCCCGGCCTCCAACTCTAACCCCTACCCAACTTCCAGCTCCAGATCCCGTACCAGCTAATTAACGCCTTCCAATTCGACCAGCCACCCCTCTCCCTTCCCGACTTTGTGGCGCCGTCATCCTGGCTTTGCACAGTAGTTTTGCAGAGGAGAGAACTATGAAAGACACGCGATTCTTCATTCTGCCCTGAGGTGTACTTTGTCGACAGACTGTCTCAACTACGAGGACGATACGCTTTTTCCCACTCCGACCTGACCTGACTTGACCTGAGCCTGTCCCTTCAACCGCAAACAATGCTCTGCCCGTTCAATTACCACTGCAGACGACCCACCATTATTCCGCGATAACATTAGCCTGTGGAATATCTGCCTGAACGGCTCCTATCACGACAACGAAATCCATACCGGTGCTATTACCTCGACTGCTCCTGACCACGCCGGTCCGGTCACGCGGACCCTCGAAAAAGTACTGAGCGAGCGCAGGTCAACAACCTCTGGGCTTCCAATAGAGTAAACTGATCCGTCTAATTGACCCTCCTCGCGTCAGTAGCCTACGCGACCTCAACAGGAGAAGAACAATATTCGAGGAAGGTCAAACACGAGAGACGACAAGATGGCTGGGAAACCGCAGCCCATTTCGCTCGAGGCAGCACTTGAAGAAGAGCGAAAGGAGATTGAGAGCTTGATGTCCATGCCAAAGGCATCGAGGCGAGCGCCTTCAGTGGGGCCGCGTTCTCCCTCCCCTTACATGAGGTCACCCGTCCGGAGCATGCTGGATATCGACAGCCCACCCCCGCCGCGGCAGGTCACTCGAAGCATGCTCGATATCGACAGCCCACTGCCCACACCCTCGAGCACCCATACGTCTCCCACACTTGCTTTCAAAACGCCCGTACTGGATAATACCACGCGTAACCGGAGCATGTCTGACGCAGCTTCAAATCCTGCCCATGATCTAGGCCCCCGCTCACCACCGCTCGTGGGCTCGAGAAACACCGACCTTACCTCTGCCTACAAGTTTCATGACATCTTGCCGACTAACGTGGGACAAGCTTTACCACCCAAACGCGGTTCGGCTAGTGCAGCTCGTGCGGGCTCTATTGGCGAGGCCCTTCGCGGCTCTGACCTCTCTAGCCTAGTACTACCCGGTGAGCCTGGGCGCCCCTTTGGATTTCGTAAGAATAAATCCAAGTCCCCAAACAATAGGTTTTCCCTTCGGTCGAGCTCCCCTTTCGGGAGTGCATCCAAACGTTCGCCGCCACAGCAACCCAACAATACATTAATGCTAGACAATGGCGAGGTCTTTGACATGAATAATGCCTATCGGCGCCTTTCTGATGCCAATTTGTTATATGGAGGCTCAAGCCTTGCCTCATTGGCTCGCAAGAAACCAGATGATTCTGATGGCTACGGACGGATTGCTAAGGACAATCTAAGCCCTTACGGAGAATTGCTCCCTGACGAGAGCGATGACGACGCGGCGAATTCCTCGGACGAGGAGAATCAGAGAGGTAGGAAATTGACGACAAGAGCCGAGTCAGAAGACGAGAATTCTGGCCCAAACAAGACGGCGAAAAGCCTGTTGGCCGCTGTTGAGGACGAGCGTAGGTAGTTCTTGATACGAACGTCAAGAGCACGTGACTAATCATAGGAGCAGGCAAACAGGTTGCCGTGCAACCTCAATACCGGTCTTTATTTGATGATCCATCTATTACAATCACAAGCCCCTCTGGCGAGCGATCAAAGCCTAAGTCAACGAAACAGATAGTTCAGCCCGCCACTAGCTTTGATCAGGATCCTATCTCGGGGACACAAACACCGCTCGACCCTGACCTGGACGCTGACGTGAACGCCATCAAGGCCGCACAGAACCTGCAGCTCTCTTTGACTCCCATCATCTCGACGCCAGAAGTGAACCGCACTATCCGGATCATTTACCGGGGAGAGTTCTCCAAGATTATAAGAGAAGCTGAGGAAGAGCATAGGCGCTTGAGAAAGTATTTGGTGGCAACAGACCTGAGCGACGAGTCCACGCATGCGCTGGAATGGGCCATTGGAACCGTGCTTCGCGACGGTGATACCCTCATCGCCATGTATTGCATTGACGAGGAAGCTAGTGGCTCAGCCGACGTGGGCGGCCTTGTTCCCGATGACCCGAAAGCCATGAAGGAGCAAGCCGCAGCAGTCAATGCGATCGCCAAAGCTACTACCACGCGTGTCAGCCAGGGCAATAGCAGCCCTAGCTCTTTCGCCTTTAGTCGAGTAACCAACTCGCCGCGCCTGCGGGCGACCGACGGCGGTAGCACCACCTCGTCGCCCGCGCCCGGGTCGAGGGGCAAGGGCAAGCTTGAGGAAGAGAGGGAACGAGCGACTACCGACATCACGGAGAGGGTGTCGAAGCTGCTACGCAAGACACAACTTCAAGTGCGAGTGATTGTGGAGGTGATCCACTGCAAAAATCCCAAGCATCTTATCACCGAGGTCATTGACCTGGTCAGCCCCACGCTTGTTATTCTGGGGAGTAGGGGAAGAAGTGCTTTGAAAGGGTAAGGTGCACAGAGCCACGACAGTCGCAAACAATTGGCTAATGTAAATTGCAGCACTCTCTTAGGCTCTTTCTCCAACTATTTAGTGACCAAGAGCTCGGTTCCGGTGATGGTAGCGCGCAAGCGACTGCGCAAGAAGAGCAAGTATCAACCACCGCCGATGAAGCAAGTCAACAATCTGGCTAACCCGTCGGCTCGGAGCCTGGAAATGGCGAGGATCGACTAGCTGACCACGGGACAGCAGCTGGGATTCACAAGGTCTACATAACTTCTCTAATTTGTTATCACTATGCTTCCCCCTTCCTTCTCTTTCCGGGACAAGCTTTTGGTATGGGACAGATAGGAGATACACCAAGCGGAGCATCCCAAGCACAATAGGCAGGCAACCATAGAAGTCTGGCGGTCATCGGATTAAAGATCCTGGGGGGTGCAGTTCAACTATCTATTGTTTACACATGCTGTGGATTGTGGAGCCGGTCTCCCTTGGCTTCTCATCTTCCCATTGTTTCCCATCAAGTAGGACAACATCTGATGTGGTAATACATTCGCTAAACGAGAACACTCTCCATGCTACCCATCCGTTACGGGTATCCTTTGACTATATGAAGGAATGTCTTTGAACCGCCTCTTAAGATGCGGTTTTGTTCTTTTCCTTTTCTTGAAACGAGATGAGTTTCCGCCTTCACTCTTCTTCGGCGACCATGACAGGATGACAACTGCTTTTCCCGAGCAAATCTGTTTTCGGCTGGTTGGAGGTGTGGTGGGTTTTGCTTCTTCTGATTGGCATTGCGTGTTGTTTGTTTACCTTTTTTTTAATCGATGATTGAGCCTCGACTTGCAGCTAGTGTCATGTGAGGAAGCAGAGGAGGAAACGACCAATGGCTCGAGAGTGCAGTGTTTGCCAAGGCCTGGTGGAAAGGCGGGATTGGCGGGGTCGTGCAGATCTGCGCGTTTGATTGAATGCATGCGTCGGGGGGAGACGCGTTAAGTGCGTGCAGGAGGAGGGGGGACGGGACAGA
Organism: Xylaria sp. FL0043; assembly: GCA_022578865.1. Lineage (NCBI taxonomy): Eukaryota > Fungi > Ascomycota > Sordariomycetes > Xylariales > Xylariaceae > Xylaria > Xylaria sp. FL0043. The sequence goes on along the minus strand of MU397332.1, from coordinate 41,561 downwards.
ACGGACGGCATCACTGAAGGGAGTAGAAGAGCGAGGTACCGGTACTACATGCGCAATGGTATTGATTACCACTACCTACCTACATAGTATGTAGGTACGTATGTATCTGTCCAATGTACTTACTGTAAGTACGTAGTATGGCTAGAGGGCCACATATCTGGCCTACCGCTCCCCCGTTGGGAGACATCATGATATATCTGTCGTATGTAGCTCATACGAGTGAACTTACTGTAGATGGATTACTTCGTAGCAGGTGCTATCAAGTAGTTGTGCGCACCAATCAGAAGCCGTCGGTTGGACGCGATGGGATGAGGGACGAGGGATTTGGTGTTGTATTACTGGATGATATTCTCTCGCGATATGAATGAACCACATTCACCACGTTCACCACGTTTACCGTTACAGGGCTCTGGGTTGATGAAATGTTTCCTGCGACATGGATATAATAACATCAAGCATCCCCCCTCCTACCAAGTAGGTGCGCAGTTGTTTCCCACCCCTAACCTGGTACTATTGCACGCCGTATCATCGTATAGTCGAGACTACTAGTATAGTGAGACAAGACCAAACATCCACTTTTGATTCACCTCAGCCAATTTTGGAATTAGTTCGTCGCTACCTACTTTACCTGCCTATTCTCGAGGTCACTCACATTCCTCTACCTGGCTGGCAACATTCTCCATGCCAGCATCAATAACTCTCTACTGTTGAGTAAGTGTACCTCTCCACAGCTTTATCTATACCTACCCGAGATACAGCAGCACCTAGTACCACGTATCGTACCTACCTACATGCACATGTGTATATGTAGGCGCTTTAGCGGTATTAGTGTGTACCTACTGCAGTATGTGTGTACTCGAGGCACATACATCCTGGGCGGGCAGTGAATGTACGCTTGCCAGCTGGCAGTGGCCAATAGGGTTTCATAGCTGCAAGCTCTAGAAGCAAGCAGCCCTTTCGCCACCCCCGGTCGCCCTTGCAGTTGGTCTCACCACAGTGACCCAGATCGAACCAGTCGAGCTGGTTGATTGGTGGCTGACTGGAACAGCGCCGTCCCTCTGTCCCGTGGAATAGTGCTGCAGCACGAATCCCGGGCGGGGTTCCCCAACCTCTCGATTTCACTTGCTTAGTATGCGTACTGGCACATCACAGCTTGCCAGGCATACCTGCTTAACTTTACTTGCACTACCTATTGCTACATCTCCCTTAGGTACTTACACTTACACACTTACACACTTACATAGTACATACATCGTAACTACTGGCCTACCTGCTCTGCTGTTTCTTCCAATAAACAGCCCATCTGCCGTACAGCGCAGCCAGTTCTCCATTTGACATTCTGCTCCATAGCTCTGGCGCTATCTCGACGCCCAATCTCCAACCTCACTTTCGCTTCTCTTGAAACCAAACGTCACACGATTACCGTGACACTCGCGCTCCCTCTTTACCTATTCAGTATCGTCTTATATCCCTTTCGACCACGTTTGGCCATCTGCGAACTTTGCAAAATACGGTTCAGGTCAGCGTCGCTTGAGCCAGAAACTAGCAACTAGGTTTAATAGGTATAGATAGCATGTGGTATTGAGGCGGTGACATCCTAAAAAGTTACACGCACACCAGGAACTCAAAAGCGCGGCGCAATACTAGGGAAGCCCAAGTCATCTTTGCTCATATATGCGCTACTCCATCAGGCTTATACATACGACCCGGATCAACCAAGTGACAGTCAGAAGAGGAACACCCAGAAAGTAAAAAATTTCAGCAACAATAACGACGACCACGACGACGGGCTGCCACTCGAGAGCTCTCGTCTTCAAATTCGATGCAGCCGCTGGTATCAGTGAATACGCACACTCATATCTCGCTGCTTAGTATTCACGTCACACCGGGTACCTTCCTGGCTGCGCTTATTTTGTTCTTCGCTTTTCTCTTCACATACGTCGCTTCGATCGGCTGTACTCCCTTTCGAGCCTTGTTACCCGCTCGCCTTCCCAACCTCACCAGGAGAGCGCCACCGAAATTTGGCCCTGGGGAGTCATTAATCATCGAGGAGGTCGAAGAAGTCGAACAGCTACGATTACATAAGGAGCTACCGGCGCTGCCAGCCCCTGAGATCAAGCGGCCCGTCCTCCAGCTAACGCGCACGCCGCACTCGAGCCGATCTTCTTCGAGTCACAGCTTGCGCTCTATCTTCTCTTCCCGTACCAAATCCCTTCCCAGCTCGACCCCTACTTCAAGTCCGGGCCCAAGGCCAAGTTTAAGCTCGAGTTCGAGCCTGAGCGCAAAGTCCCCAAACATCCAGGGCAACACCGACAAACAGTTAGTTCGCTACTCGCAAGACAATGAGGCCGATGCATTGCTCCGAAGCCAGCCTGGACGACGGCGACTTCGCGCCCCTGATGACGCCCCCACCGACGCAGCCCGGCTACCCGCCGGCGCGTTCCGACTGTGGCTTCTCGGTCGGGGCTCACGACGTCAACGACGAGAGCGACGACAACTTGGATGACGTCTCGCTATCCAACGGAAACTATAGCCCTCCGGCCTGGCGTCGCCTTGAAAATGGTGATCGTTTTTACGGCAATTGGCGTGGTGGAAACGATGTCCTCGTCCGCCGCATTCTGAACAAGTCAAGGCTCCTTGACCCCGATCAGGATTCTGACGTCTTCGAAGCTGCGCGCAGAACTCGTCTGCCCACTGGAAGTCTAAGCCCTGAGAAAGGGCGTTCACCCGAGCCGGACGCCTGTGGCGACGACGACACCTTGGTTAAAATAAAGAGCGAGAGCATACCCCCGATCAAGGAGGAGGTAGACAGAGATCCCACAGAAGATCCAAGACAAAGCCTGATGGCATCCGTACCTCCGGATGCCGGCCGCGACAATTGTGAGTTCCGGCTCCTCGCCTCTTGTCTGTGTTGCATGCTAATTGTACTTGTTTAGATATACGATTCGCGGTTCGTGCCGACATACAACAGCGCACCGAGCCTATTGATGCCGCCGTCAAATTCTTTCAGACGAGTTATCGCACCATTACGAAGTCATGGGCAAGCATCGTCCTCGCTATACTAGTTGCCGTGCTGTCCATGTCTACAGCCCGCTTGCTCTTCGAACCCGCTTCATTGCGCCCCGTTCCTGACCTTGTCAAAGTCGCTGGATTAGCGCGCTCCTTTGAGCCCCTCATCTACTACTCGGAAAATGGTGTCTCTCAAGTGGGCGATTTGCAAGCGACTGGAGTCGCCGTATGGGACCTCGGCGAAAGCGTACGCTCGAGCAATATGACATCGGCCCCGATCATTGTGAAGTCGCTTGATGATTTATCCGATAGTCTCAAGACTCTCGCTCTGGAGCTCACAAAGTTCTTCGCTAATGTTGACGGCGACATCGATAGTATATTGATCGTGATGGATTGGGCGCGGCGCGAGCTCTCCCAGCTACATTCCCTTCCAACTCCGCCCCTTGCCACGGCCTTCTCTAACATTCACAACTTATTATGTGCAGCCGGTCTTTTTGAGGACCCAAACACGGGTGCACAGACGAGGCTTGGGGCCATAGCGACCACCGTATTTGGCATGTCGCAATCTCAGCACACACAGCAAACTTTACAGCGCACCTTCACCGAATTCCTCTCTGTCCTGGAGGAGGCGATTGAGAACGAGCTGCAACACTCGCTGGCACTTTTTGGTCTCTTCGAGGCCATTGACCGGCAGTTCCTCAACCTAGCCCGTCTCGTTGTCCGTGAGTCGAGTCTCCAAGACGAACAGCACGCAGATCTACTTTCCTCGCTATGGACGCGAATTCTCGGGGCCAAGGCCAGCGAGGTGAAAAAGTACGAGCGCAATCGCGAACTGCTAGTGAACGTGCGTGAGAAAACCGTCCGTAACAAAGGCATCTTGGTAGAGCACAACGGGAAGCTGCTTACCCTTAAGGCAAATCTTGAGAACCTCCGCCGGAAACTCGTCTCGCCTCTTGTGCGAAGCGTCAATAGCAGTACCCTCACACTCGATGACCAGATCAAGGGCCTCGAGGACGTGGGCATCTACCTCGAAGGCGTCCGCGCGCGACAGAAGGGAAAACTCATGGAAATGCTTTACGGCGATATCGGCAGTAGAAGGGCTAGCGTCGCCGCTAGCGCCAGCGCGAGACTCTTAGACGATGCTACCCACCGATCTCTCTAACTTTAGGATACAGTCCGAGATGACATTGCTCCCTTGGTACGGATGGTCCCGTCTGGTATCACGACTCGACATCGAGTTATGCGATATTGATGAGTACAGGAAACTTGACAATTCCATCCCACGTCACGCGGGACCGAGCCGACAACCATTCAATGGTTGCTCCGGGCCCATGTTCGCCCATGGGATGCCTGCATCCAGGCATCGGAATTGTGAGGAATTTTGACCAAGACAGTGAGTCAAAATGTGTAATGCGCGAGTCTGAGCAGCCTGTAGAGTGCACGGACAGGCTACCTTTGGATAAAGGGGTAGTAGATAGGATGGCAATACTGGTTGCCATCTTGCTTGTGGCGTTTTGGGTTAGACTGGACTGGGTGGGTAGAACATGAATCAGGTAAGGCAACCATTTATTTTCCATTATTGTTCCCCCCGTCTGCCTTTTTGACCAGCAGCTAACCGGTGCAATACAACAGACTCCGGGGAGTTTTGCATGCATGTAATTTACCTGGTTTGAGTTTGAAAGGCTTCTGTGTGTGCCTCCTGTCGTCGGTCTTCGACACTGCTGGTTGCATTGACTGAGGGCTTGTTTTGTCATGGTTCGGTTCAAGGCGTATGGGGGTTCATGCTAGGATCGTCTTATAATTGTATCGGGGCGAGTAGTTACTGTATGGAGTAGGGAATTGGACACATACACTATTGAATATTATTTTCTATTCTATTCTCTCTGTGCTTTTACTCCTGTTTTATCCTGTGTAATGGTATTGCCATACAGTATCTTGTGCTCTTTGTTGGCTGTAACATCTGGGTTTTAGAGGCGCGTTCAAAGGCGCGTTCAGATGAGGGCTAGGACGCCCTGCTGAAGACGGGAGTAGCTAGATGGGACTTGGAATAGCATGCGCAGAACAGGTGCCTTGTATTGTGTAAGGTAGTATTACACATAAGAAGGCACTCATGTAGCTACTTACCTATGACTAATCGTACTTCAGGATTGAGAGCCGGTCACGGTATCATGTCGTTCTCTAGGATGCATCGATAGATGACCGGGACTGAACCATTTGCGTAAACGTTGGGTTCCTAATAGATAGATACCTAGCATGAATACTTGGGTGTCTGGGTACTTACGTACCGTTGAGCTCATGCGTCTGTGGATTTCGAGATGCGTAACTAGTTGTTTTTCGTTACCTCTCTTCCTTCCTCTCTCCCGCTCTCTGTAAGTGGCATGATGAGTCACGGCGCAGCAATGGGTGGACGCGGTTCATATGTACACGTAGCGTGCGGAATACCCGAGTATGTACTTTACCACGCGTGGATGTACGGCAGTTGTATACAGCTAAGTCTATACAGGTACGCAAGTATCTCTTAGTACGACCATGCGGTCAAAATATAGTGTGTTCTTGGGACGCGTTGAGTCCCAGCTGGGTAAAACAGTATGGCTGTTGATCCAACACTTCAGCTAGCTACCTGCCTATTCATCGATCTGACGGGCTGCTATATGAGATAGGCTTCTACGGAATATTCGCGAGCGAAAGCGCAGCCTGGGTGCAGAATGCGAGATGGGGAGTGAGCAGCCAATGGGCTCAACATGTAGCTTACTGATCTGGCACGCGTGAGAAACTGAAGGGTAGTCACGATACTCGAGCGAGACGCGTACAAGACGCGTAATATCATACAGACAGCAGATGCACAGAGGAGATTTGTCGCGCGGGACGTTAGGTAGGGGAAAACTTTTGTGTGCATTATCTGCCATAACTACCTTTTACAGGTGTGCGTTCCGTTGCCTCTTGTAGGGTCGGAAAAGAAAACCAGTACTGCAAATTGCTCGATGGATCGCCCAATCAAACCTAGCCAGACCAAATCAAATCGGATCAGACCAACCGACCTTTGCCAGAGACTATATACTTGCTGTTCCTATACTAAATCGTGTAGGCTCCGCCCGCATACAATAGGCTCGATGCCGGTGATTGATTGATGTTATGGAAATGGGTAGATGCATGGTATGATTGATACCAGGCAAACTAGTGAGTGACATGATGGGACCATGAGATGTTAGAGAAACCACGCAAAAAGTAAAATGTCCTCGTCATGACGGTGAACAAACTGAAGTACTCAGAGTGCAGAGACACGGACAGAGGCGGAAAGTCTTAGTCAGGTAGTCAGCTGCGTGAGTAGACAGATGCAAAGAACCCACAGAGGGCAGAGACAGAGACGGAGACAGAGACAGAAGTCTGAGTCGGTCAGTCAGCTGCGTGAGTCGAATGGACGCGAGGCGAAAAACTGCTGGCAGAAAAGCATAGGTGATCGGCAGGGTGAATTAGTGCAAGGCAACGTTATTGTTGCGTGTTGCTGCTTTGCTTGTGTTGATCGGCGATGTCGACGAAGATTGACGAATTGTGGCAACGAGGAAACTCAGATGGATGTTCTGTGAAGAACAGAGGGTGCCCGATTTTCAGCGGGGAATTCTTTTTTTTTTTTCTTTTTTCTTTTTTTCGTGTATGTGTGTGTATGCCTGTGTTGGCATGCCTGAGTGGTGAGTGCCCTTCCCTGTCCGCGAAACTCCAAACTGCGTGAACTGCGAAGAATGTCGTGGTCATCGGTCGTCTCGAAACTCCGCCCGGAGTGATTGACGCCTGGTCACATATCCTCCTGTACGAACTCTAGGAAAGAAAACAAATCGGTGTGTCTGAGTGGCGATTGTCCTTCCGAACTCCGTCAAACGTGCAAGACGTGAGGATCAGTCGTCTCTAAACTTGCGGAAAAAACAATCCAATGAGACCTGTTCGTATATACTTCCATGCGACTGTAGATATTTTTGTAGGGTTTTATTGTTGTTGTATAGACGTGTGCAGGTCGAAGAACAAGATGGAAGAGAAGAGGACCATCAGGCCTCCTCTACAGCGTCTTCCATGGTTTGCTCAGGGCAGGCGGATGAGGCGGAAGACGTGGTTGTAGACGGCACGCCATTAGGCAGCTGGCCCGAGGGTCCAGCGTCGGTGTCGGTGAATGGATCATCCAGAGATAAATTGGCAAAGGGAATACGCCGAATTACACTCGTGCCCTCGGGGATCCAATTGTCCGCAATGCTGCGATCAAGTGTGTTGAGCACTCCAGCGATATCAGGCGCCTCGATAAACTCGAGCTTTCTGAAGCAAGCCTCAGCGCGAAGGAGCTGCTCGAACTTGGCTCCGTAGCGCTCGTAGGTGTTGAAGTAGACACTGAGCTTGGGATAGTCAATGTGCAGAGTGAGCTTCTCCAAGGAGGTGGGAAGCAAATTCACGAGGGCCCAGTCGCCGAAAGACTCGTGGATCTCGTCGAAGTCCTGTTCCTCTTCGTCATTGACGAACGGGCTGTCCATGTACTCGTCGAAGTCTCTGGCTGGAATATCCCGGAAGCCGACCAGGAATTCCAAGTCGATCTCAAGCGTCTTGAGCTTATGAAGGCGGACAAGGGAGCCGATCGACTGCTCGAAAGGATATAGGGACTCATTGCGCATGACGAGATGCTCAAGCTTCCAGCCAAATCGAACCATAACTTGACCAACCAAATCGATGTGGGTGGGCTCGTTACCAGGTCGGTAGTATATAACTGTGCGGAGAGCTGGAAGGTTTAAGAACATCTCTTGAAATACCCGATCGCCGATTAAGGTATCTACGAGAACGACCTCTCTCGCGCTCGGGAGTACTGCCTCGTCTCTGCCATCAGAGATGATGGTATCAATGGGCAAGGTGCAGTCATGAAATTCGACTCTCACAACATTCGAGTGCTTGGCTAGCAGGCGACCGACCGCGGAGTTACGGACGCGGTAAAAGCGGAGATATCTTGCTTGCCAATAGTGGCTGCCCAGCTGGTCTGGTGAGTTGATGCGGAGGTCATTGTCCGCAATGTTATAGGTCTCGCCCGCGGTGTAGGATTCTCCAGAAAGTGAGGACGCCATCTCGAAGGAGTGCTTCCGGGTGACTAGACAGAGGATGTAATTGGGGATGTGTGATGATATTGATGTGCTTTAGTTGGGATGGAGTGAGGTGAGATTGTAGAAGTGATTATCTGGTAGGGCGACTATGCTTGGGATCAACGGAAACAGCGTGAATGGACTTTCAAGAAGCGTATTGGCTGTGACGCTTGACCCTGCTGATATAGAACGTTAGATACAAATTTCCTATCGTCAATACCTGAGCAGAAATCTACCGGATCTCTCAGGTTTGTACCGCGCCTCGAGCTTGACGATGCAGACGCGGATATGGATGCACCGCGTTGCGGGCGGATGGGAGAGAGGGCAGTCAAGAGTGAAGGAGTGGACGGAGGCAGATGCAGATGAAGATCTCAAGTGGTAGGCTATATAAATATACTAACCTTTTCAGTCTTCGCTCAGATGATAACCACGAGAGTATGTGATGTGTGTTGAAGAGGAGTGGAGTGTAGAAGAGAAGATGCAGTGAAGTGTGCTGGCTACTCTGCAAGAAGGTAAGTTGAGGGACATGGAAAAGAGAGTTTGTAGAAGGTAGGGAAGAAGGGTATGGAAAAGAGAGGAAGGGTGGGAGTTAAGGAAGAAGGAAAACACAATCAGTAGGGAACTTACCAGTTGGGCCGGCTTCTCTGCGCAGGTCTTTTCCCTTCCTTCCTTTTCGTTTATTTTTTTCTTGTGTGGGGGAAGTACATGCGTACTTCTTCTTCTATGACTCATTTCGAGGGTGATCCTCGTCACTGCGGCTCGAAGTGCGGCTCAGACTGCGGCTCGAAGGTTGGGATGCGGGTATCGTGGGTACTGTCACGATGGCCTCAAGTTTATTGCGGGCTGGCTCGTTCGATCGGCAGAGGGGCAATCATCTGCTCAAGTGTCCAGCAAGAGACACATGTAGTAACAATGGGAGATCAAGTATACACGGGGATGCCAAATCAATATCACCAAGATGACTGCATGAGAACGTGGTGGTTAAGTTATGCATTGTTGAGTCTTTTGTTTTTCAGATCCCCTGAGATGATGCTGCATGTAAATGAGCAGAAAGCTTCTTTCATGCTTCATTCCTCTCCTGGACTGTTCTCCATCATCTCATTATTGTCTGTTGTTTCTCCCTGAGATTGTGCTGAGATCTTGGTTGCGTTGCTGCATATCAATCTTTTGAAAACTATCCCTGCCCCTATTTTTTTGACTCTGATGTTTGCACTGTGACGTCCAAAAAGTCACGTGCCTCCATCTTTGTGAGCACGACGCGATCAGCTGGAGCATGCATTGTGGCACGAGCTCAAAGTGAGTGTATTGGCTGTTGGATATACACTGCTAGCAGTTCTGGGACTTGGCTCCGGTGTCCACTAAGGTATGATGTGGTTTATGACCAAACACCCGGTGTTGCTTACTCAGGGAGTCGACAGTGTGACACGATGGCACTGACACCAATGGCTAGTCAATAAATTTGATACTGACTCGAATTGAGCTGCAGGTAATAGAGGAGATTGAGCCTGCAATATACCTGTTTCCGAAAATTGGCCCCTTTTACCAAGAGTTGATGACAGTTCCGTCGTTGCAGGGCAAAGACCAACGCCAGTCCTAGCCAAACACTATTTGCGTCATTCCGAGAGTATCTTCACGTCTCTACTTTTTCAAGCAGCGCGAAGAAAAGGGGTCCCCATTTCCCGCCAGAAGCATGATCCGGAAGCACCAGCCAGCCGTGTTTCGTCGGCTCCGCCCAGGCCTCGAGCCCTTTGGCAGAGAGATCACCACTGCGCACAGCAAGATCCCATTTGATACCCAATTTTTTGCGTTCCTTCTGCACCAGTTCCATGCCTTTCTCAATGACGCCATCATTCTCATCGTTGCTCAACGAGCAGGTGGCGTAGAGGACATGCCCGCCAACGCGAACGGCTTTGAGGGCAGTCATGAGTAGGGCGACTTGGGTTTTGGCCATCTTCTTTGAGTGGCCCGAGCGCCACGATGCCATCTCATCCGCCGCCCTGCCGCCTTGCTTCGCCTTCACATGTGCGTGGATCACGTGCCGTTCGCTCGAGCACGGTGCATCTAGCAAGACCTTGTCGTAGCCGCCGGGGCCGAGCGGGAGCGTCTGTACCGAGAAGGGCTCGGTCCCGTCGAGCTTCAGAACCTTGATCTCACCTGTCTTGAAGAGGGCTTCAGGTAAGTACGACTGCAGGTTGGAGGCGAGCCGTTTATTCCGCCCAGTATTCACTTCGTTGCTGTGGAGGCAGCCGCCTCCTAAGGAGGGTGCTGTGTTGTTTGCACGAAGAAATTGTGATATCGCCACGCTCTTTCCGCCTGGAGCTGCACATAGATCTAAGACCTTATCACCGGGCTTGGGATCCAGCATTCTAACCGCGAGAAGCGACGCGGCATCCAAGTTCCAGTGCGTCATAAGACGACTCGACGAGTCAGGCTGCGGCGGAGGGAAGGCTGTCTCGGCTTTAGACACATCCCATTGAAAAGCTATGAGAGGCTCCAAGTCAGAAATCGCTGGACCTCCGCGAAACACAATGGGCTGCAGTCTCGCGGTCTGCTGTTGGGGTAAGACCACGTCTAAGTTTGCTACAGCAAAGCGATTGGCGAGCGCGGCGTAGCGTGTCGGCGCCGCGAGCGCTGGGTATAGCGATTGCTGCCACCTCTCCTCGCCAAACTGAGCGGAATACGTGCGATTGAATGAGTCTTCCGCGGCTTGGACTAACTTCTGCTGTGCCTTTGTCAAAGCTGGCATTTTTGGAACTGGCCCAATTTTGGCCTGAGCGCTGTAGTTTGTAATTTCTTTAGCTGCTTTTTCTTATTTCTGACAGCATTCCCAAAGGATTTGACTAGCGGTACAGAATGCCTCGAAAACCTTTAGGCTTCTCCTCCTGTGAATAGTATGAAAAATTAAAATGAGTTCTCGTTGACGGTCTGCTATATGTGCTGTATTTAGACAAGCTGCAAATTTCATTGGTTGTAGTCGAGGGGCTCGGACGGGGAGCTTTACCACCCGCTGCCAGCTGTCCATAAAAACGGCAAAAAGGGGCAGCACCAGCATCCACCGAATACCTGTATGCTTATTATTATGGCGCTGCCGTAAGACATCTTTTTGTAATTGATTTGGGTGCGATCATCAATTCGAGTATGACCTTGCTGTGCACGAATAGAGTGCGCAACTAATAGCGTGTGAATCATGAAAACCGCCCAAGTGAACCCCAAATCGCAAGCCATCCAGATCTTTGAAATTTTATGTACATCGTCCAGGCCGAGCCGCATTCGCACAAACCTTGAACCCCAAATCCAACCAGCAGAGAGGCATCCTTTGAGTTTAGCTACGTAACCCACGTGCACATGGCCTAAAATCAACCTGGAATTCCGTCTCGAAATCCGCTAGGTCCCGGTGGTTGAGTATGAATCCACCAATGATCAGCCATATTTCCAATCGGCGGCCATAGCATATCCAGATCCCCCGAATTGTCAACAGAATATGCCATATCCATCGAACCGGCGAACATGTCCTGAGCGAAGGAGATGTCGCTTGTTGAAGGTATGACTTCAGTATTAGCCGGAAGTTGATCAGCGGCGGGGACTTGTGCGCTGGGTAAACTTGTCGCACTCGGCAGTGTCGATGATTGGAGATTGTTTCCACGCATAAGCTCAGCAAGGAAGTCAATCTTGATCATCAGGTCACGTATCACCGTCGCTGCGCCCAGAGAGGTACCGAAGCTGCGCCCAAAGTCCTCAAACACCACTATCGATAAATCGAGGGACTCGCGAACCGATGGCGCTATATCGCTGGTCGGACACGCGAACAGATATCCGGCGAGCGTGAGGGCAGCGTTCCACTGCCATTGAAAGGCTTCGTGCCAGCCAACGAGAACATCGGTATGTTTGACAACGTGGTGGAGAATGTGGGTCAGTGCGATACTGTGTTCTGCTGCGGAGGTTGCATGGGACAGACACACACTTCCCAGTGACGAAGATTCCGTTACTGTGGACGGGAAGCAGATGAATGGTCTGTAAAGATTCAGTCTGAGGACATGGTAAAGACACTCGAGAAGTAGTCGCTGTCGTTGTAGCCAGGGGGGTACGAATTGCTCCACGATGATTGGTGACTTGTCAGTGGAGAGGTATTGGCCGTCGCCTTCACGCTTCGACTTGAGCGCATCGGGTACTGACTTGGCCCAATCGTCGAAAGGTCGCATCACAGCGGAGAGAAGCTCAGCATATCGCTCCAACGCCGCCGGGTCATCATAGATAACCTGCCCAGTATTTCCGCTGTAGAAATCCGAATACCTTTCATAAAAGGCTGTGTGTACCTTACGCGCGGAGAGAAGTAACTCGATATTGTAAAAGGTGTATGTGAGCCATGTGGTATTCTCGTCGACGAAGGCAAAATCCGAGCCCGCCAGACTTGCCACCCGGTGATCGTGAGCTATTTAGTATCTACAGTTAGTAAAATCTCTGTGACCTAAGACATTTTAGGGACCAAAAAAAAAAAAAATGAGAAGGGTTCCGGGAGCCTGCAGTTGAAATGGGTGCAGAAAACCACTGGTTAGACAAGTTACGCTTCCGAGGCGTGGCAAAGGAGGGCATAAAGACTGGTTGGTGCGAACTGACCTGGTACATCGCATGACGTCGAATCCGCGTAGGTGTAGAACGGACGTCCCAGTTTCATACAAGTCTTGCTCTCGAAAGTATACAAAATCCACCAGACACGCCTGTGTAGCTCTTGGGTAGCGATTGGTAGGTCGCTGGATGGCTCGACATGCAACCCGAGCATGTGAGCTGAACGGGTTGCCAGAGACAAAGCGACAAGGCACATGTTCTGGAAGGCCGCACAACAAGTGTAGACGGCTGAGAGTATATGGCATTGGACCGTCGTCAGGGTCGGTGCCTCCTGTTCGTTATGTAGCAAGCGTTGACACCGGCGATAATACAACCGTCCGGCTATACTGGGGTCATCCTTGCCTACTTCTGTCGCTGATAGTGCCCTCGGGTTGTTTCGCTGGGCCACGGCCATGCCAACCTGCATGCTCACAGCAATGACGATGTCAACGAGAGGCGAAGGTTTGCGTGGCTGGCCGGGTTTTGTTGCAAGCGACCGGTAGTGTCTCTTGAATTCGGCCTCATCAAGGATCGCCAACGTCGGGTGATATGACTGCCAAAACAGATTCAAGAAGTATTCTTCTTGAGTGGGCGTCAGATAAGCCTCATTCGAGACCGTTTGGCTGACATATCTGGTATCCGCTTTGTCGTCTTCTTCTGAAGGGTTGCAGTCCGGGGTAGCAAACGTCTTCGCAACCGATTTCAGCTGAATTAGGTCATCCGGATGTAGCTGTTGAAAGATGGCTGACAGATATGTGTTCATGCGGCTGATGTAGTAGAAGAGGGACGATGGTCCGTACCACGTCTTTTGTGCTGACTGGCCGGTACTGGCCATGACACCACCCCAGACCGCTTGGCTCCCGCCCACGGCATTGTGTGGCGTGGGAGTAGAGTCAGAGCTAGGAGGTGTCAGGGCAAAGGGCTGTGGCGCAACGAACGTAGAGGCGAGCGACGACTTGCTGCGCTGTTTCTCTAGCTGTTCCTCGAGTTCCCTGACCTTCTGCTTCAATCTGTCGATTTCCCTGTGCTGTCGTTAGAAGACCCCACAGCTTGTCAGGGCCACGGTGGCATCGTGCGAGGACTCACCGATATGCCTGGGGCAGAGTACGCCTTTCGCCGGCGCTCTTGTTGACGCACTGCTCCCCTCTGCTCACACAGTTCCTATCGACGCAACCGGCATGTCAGCCTGAGTCCGCTCGCTTGATTTGACCATTGTTCGGAGGCCGCCGAAGACAGTGAGGCCATAGTACGCATTTGGCCCCGGACTAGACAAAGGTGGAGCAGTGCTTCGTATTACTAACTTGCATGGCACATTATTGTCGCATTTAATGCGGTGCATCCGGCATCTGAAGTCGGTCAGAGACGACGATAACAAGCTCCAACAGTCTTCCGGAGGCGCGCCTACGAATCACAGGCTCGAGCCACTTGCTGCCGCTTGGGTCGCAGAGGAGCCTCAAACGATCGCGGGTTCACTGGGTCGGGCCTCTCGCCGCCCTCTCCTCCCTTGCGGCCTCCCTTGGGCCCGGGCGCCTCGGAGCCCCCGAAGGCAGAGTACATGGCCTGTTAGATCTTCGGCCCCCGGCTCTCGAATCGCTGGCGCTACCGCTGTCGCCGCCACGGTCCCGAGGGCGCTTCCGAATCCTCTTAGCCAGACTACGGGGCTTATCGGTTGTTGATATGAGATGAGGGAAAGATAAACCGATAAGATGGCGGGCTAAAGACAACTGTAAATTTGAATGTGAATAAGCTAGAAGAAGAGCGAGAACTTGAAATGGGTAAGTGAATTAGATGAAGTTACTTCAGTGTTGCTTCCATTAGGTGCTCCATCTGTGGCTTAGGTAGTCCCTAGTCGGTAGAACTACCAGGTCGGGTCATGAATGTTGGTAAACGCTCTGACTCTTTATTTGCATAATCCCACTACCTAACTAAGGTATGTAAGTCTCCGATGCTCTTTATCGGAATGCATGAGATGCCGATGGTGGGGTTAGCCGGTACAAATCTCTCTTTAATTTCTTTAGTGCTCATCGTTGCTGCAGAGATAAGCAGTAGGTACTCAATTACCTACTTAAACTTAGCAGGTAGCCATTAATATATTACTTAGTACGTAGCTACTATCTACGTGTCGCTGTTGTGTTGTATTCGCCGTTCGTGAACCTCCCCAGGGTTATGGGGCAAACTCCACTCTACAAAGATGGTGATACAGTGGGATCTCATAAGTAATCACATAATATCAGGGGCAGGCTGGTGTGTATTACCGCTACTACTCGGGTTATTTTATATTTTCTATGTGTTTTTGTGTTTTCGTGCTTTTATACTTTTTGTTCTAATGAATGCAGCCTCAACGGCCTGGAAGTCCCCTAATACCGGGAATAGGAAAACACCGTATTAGTGAATGTAGTGCCATTACTACTATGCGCCCTGTGGAATACCTATTATGTCTAACTCTTCCTCGCTCTCATCCTCTGCCTCGAGCGCCCTCCGAGTGTCGCTGTTGGGAACGTACTTGGAGGTGCAGAAACTTTAGCTCTTTTCCGATTCGAATCCCGAAACTATCACGACTCCTGTAGTTGCTCGAGGCGCTCGAGCCCGGCCTCTCTCTGCCTCTCTTCATATCCGAGCATGTAGTGGAACATAGCCCGTTGCACCTGCTTACCATTCATCGTGAGGAAATACTCAGGTCGAAGCATGTCTGGTGTGATTGTCTTACAACTCTCTTCGTATGTCAAGGGAGAGTATGTTCGTCCAAATTCCGCAGCGAGCCTTCCCTTCAGAAATGAGTTGTTGGTGCCGACAGCAAAGGAAGCACTAGCGCCGTAGCCTATAGCTATCATCGCGGCGCTCCACCAATCATCTTCATCATGAGAGTAAGTCAGAGCGTTCTCTACGAGGTATGGCAGGATACGGTAGTTCCCAGACAAAAACCCGGGTGTCCCTACTCCTTGCTCAATGAGCCACCGAGAAGCAACAACCTTGCCTCCGGTAACAAGTCCTGCGAGCAAGAAATTATGCAGTTCCTCAGCCGAAGCTTTCTTCTTTCCAAGATAGCCAAAGCCTATCCCGCTTCCTGCTTTCTTCATAACCTCAAAAAGCTCCTGCGTGATGGCTAAGGCAGCCTCGGGCCACCTGCGCATCAACGGGTCGAGGAACGCCGACGTCAGATCCATAAATTCTATCGCTACACGTGAGTCCACATAGTTGTGGAGAAGGAAAATTGCAGTTTTGAAACGGTTTGCTCGAAGAACCTTTCCTAGTAGGGTAGTATCGTAATCGAGAGGCCGACCGAGACGAGCTTGAAGAGTTAATCTACGATGGCCCTCTAGAGGTGCCCCGATTCTCAGTAGGAATTCAATCAAATCTCGGGCGTCGCCCCGTTCCTCTCGGGTGTCATCGAGTCTTTGATAACGAGGGTCGCCATACTGCCGACAAAAGTCCCGGAGCGTAATGAGGAGAACCCGACGAACCCAAGTTCTTTTCTTTCTGGGACACTCGGCCATCAAAATCGTCTTTACAACCCGAGTGAACTGTGAAGCCACAGGATTCTTGAGCCTGGTAATTAGGTTGTCTGATGTTGTCGCTTGCTCTACTGGTGTACTAAAAGGTACCCCCTTTTTCATATGGAGAAGTAGCGCGCAGTCCTCCAGAGAGTCGCAGTATGACTGGGTGATCCCAGCGCCTCTACGCTGAGCTGCTCTAAATGCCGCCTCCATTGATGTTTTGTATTGAGGATCGAATCCTTTGCATCCCTCGCTATGTACAAAGGGATCAGCCCCCTCATCAAGTAGTAGGGAAACGATATGGACTTTACCCAGCGCTGTAGCCTTAATTAGTGGTAGATCATACGGCACAGAAGACCTGCCCCAAGCACCATTGATTGCGTCTGGACATACACTGCGATATTCTGCAAGTATCTTTCGAATTACAGGAAAGCTCATATCGTTCTCGATCGCGACTTGGAGAAAAGGCACATCATCATTAACTCCTTGATTCGTTGTGCTGATCTCCGTCTCGTCGGAGTCGTCATCAGAAATCTGATCGGCCAATTGAACGAGTCTCTGAGCGTCCACGACAAAGATGTTCAGCTGTGGCCCTAAGAACACTTCCGGGTTAGCCATGGCAAGGTTGATGCGGTCGACCTTATCACAATGTGACATGATCTCCATTAGGACATCGAGAGGTTGGTCCAGCCAAGTGGTAGATTCGCAGGAGTTAGACATTTTGGCTCCCTTTCTCACGGTAGGTAAGCAGGAGAATGGGTATTTTGCTGTCGTGTGTTGGGTTTTGATGTAGTTCGGCGACCAAAGTAGGTTGAAGATCAGAGTATATTGGAGATCAGAATAGGTTGTAGATCAAAGTTGCTTGAAAAATTGGAGATTAATGTTGCCGTCAAGCTTCGGCTATATATATATATATACCATGAGCTCTTGACTGGATGAAACTACGAGCATCCTAACCTATGCTACGCACAAAAAGATTGTTAAAAACATTAGAGCCGCTTGAAAGTGTCTGTTTGCTTATTCCGGAAGAGTTTCTATAAAGGTTCTCGTCAAACAGTAATTGAGAATCAGAGTGTAGTACTCGAAAGACGCATACGACAAAGGAACGGTATTAGGTGACTTACTACCTATCTAATCAAATTCCCTCAAAGAGTGAAGCGACCCGTGTTTACTCAACTATGTCATTGTTCCCTAAATCCTACATGGCCGCGGGCTCATCTTTTGACAACTTCACGGGCGAATGTAGAATACATCATTCTCTCTTGTAACTAAGAATAAGTTTTTAGATGGGCTGGGGGTTGTTTAGTTCGATAAATGATATAATAGAGTTGCTATTTTACGTCAAGAAAAAAGGGCAACTTCCGACCTGAACGATGAGTCCATTTCCTTTGAGAGCTCTGGGACACCAAGAGACTAATACACCTTCATTGCTACTGACTCTTCTCTACCTGCTATGCAACTGCGTAAGGCTACCTACTCACTTTGAGACAGAAACCCCTGAGACAGAGAAATAAAGAGAAGCAAAGAAGGAAGAATTATACAAGCACAATATAAAGAGAATGGAGGTGTGGTCTAGTGGTGGGTTATAGAATAGAGGTTATATTGGAACTCTTCTTTGTACATCTGTCCATCTGCTTCCACTTATATACTAGTCATGTGATTTCATGTGTTGTTGAAATTGAGCTGTCTTGTGCCTTGCCTCGTGATACCTACACTAACGAATTCAAGGCTGGATGAAACCCTGAGATGTCGCTGATTGAATGGCAGAGAAGTAGATGTTTGCCATCTTATTATATCCCACGTCATTGGGATGGGTGCCATCCGCCAAATCTCCCACCTGAGGACCATTGGATCCGTCCAACTCAGCAAGGACAATCCTCTTACCCTGGCCAATCAAGGTCGATGCCAAGTTACGAATCTGAACGTTGACGTTTTGGACCCGACCATTAGTAGGACCATCGCGGTTCAGGGTTAATGTCGAAAAGATGATGGTGACATTGGGTACCATCTGGAAGAGTTGCTCGATGAGGTTGTTCAAGCGGGCGCCGGCATTGTCGATGTCGTAGCTCTGGAGGCAGTCATTGGTGCCTGCATTGAGGATAATAACGTTTGGGTTGTAAACTGGCACGTCTGTTCGAGCCTCGCCAGCAATGTCATCAATCTTATACCCATTGAACCCATCCATGTCAGGGTCCTTCATGTTGCCAGCCTGTTGACTGCCGACCATATCCACCGTGTAGGCATCACCGAAAAGATCATTGTAAAGATCCTGTCGGTACCCATTGTCATCGCTGGACAGATAGCCCCTGGTGATTGAGTCTCCCAGGGGCATGAGCCGCAAGGGAATCTGTTGGGCTTTCGGCGTGTAAGTAAAGAAGCCCAATCTAGTTTACATATTGATGACTTACCGACCACAGCCCCAGACAGCACCAAAAGGTGCGTAAGATAGGAAGATAGAGGCATAGTATATGCTTTATCTTGGGGGTTGAGTGATTGAAGATAAGCACCACACAACTACACCGCGGACTGTATAGCTTATATAGAGCAGCGCGAATGATGGTATACAAGAGTTGATTGATTTGAGTATTAGACACATGAGTGAGGTGGGAAAACCTTATACACATGAACAGAACACCATGTGCCATAGGCCATTGTACTGTACATGGATGTAGACCTCGAGGCGCTCGCCTTCCGGATGGAAGATACGGTCAGTTACCTTGTGCAGGCCATGACGAAAGGAGTGGTAGTGTTATGGGCTACCTCCTTGGTCCTATTTCGAAACGGAACCAAGTGGATATCCTGGCAGCGGAGGACTTAGCCCTGACTCGGGCTCTTTACGCTGCAATCGTGGCTTCGGAGCCCGGAGTAAGTAAGTTGTAGACACAATTTCGTAGATACAATCCTTCATAGAAATATTTCGGACGAGCGGATGGGATAAAGCCTGAGCTAATCGTGAGGCACTGGTAACGTTCCGCCAACCGTATGGGGAAGATGCGGCGCCGGAGATTTGCAGGTGACCTTGCCCTCGGCCTGGCCGTGTCAATGACAGCGCACCTTGATTTCTATTCTGCATGGCACGCTGTGATGGAGATGGTTTTCGGCTGTCAGGATGTAACATTGAGGATGGTTGCCTTCCCGATTTGTGATGAGGCAGCCAGCTAGGTGTAGGGAGAGGTGTCTGGCACAATCAAGGAATTCATGCAGGTGATGTAGGCTTGTTCAACCTGCCGAAAATAATATTAACCCCGGAGCGGCCACAACCTATGAGTGAACCGGCTTCTTCTCCGGGCTAGCCCCCAGACCGGTATTACTAGCTCTTTAAGGGGCTAATCATCAGCTTCCATGCAGTAACCGGAACACACCATTGGATATCACTAGCAAATCTTAACCATGCTAACATACATCATGTGTAGCCAAATCTAGGTTTTCCACAAACACCACGAGGACCGGATTTCATCACGAGCGAATTAAGATTTCAATAAATAGTTAGTATACATGGCTTAAGGTCCTTGAAAGAGATAGGCTCGATTATGTACAGCGGAAAACCAAGGCGAGCGGCGAGGAATTGTAGGAAATAGATGGTTGAATCGCCTTATCATAGCAAGGGTGTAGTCATCTTGAAACCTATAGGCTCAGCAAAGACTCGAAATTAGGTTTTCGGGTACGTCAAGTGTATTCATGTGGTAATGACCGTGGTAGTGGCTATGGTAATGACTGTGGTAAAGACCCGTGGTAATGACCTTGGCAGTGACTATGGTAATGGCTGTAGTGTTCTAATCGACAGAATGAATGGGTAGAGTAGCAAAACAAACAATCTCTCTTCAAGGCCCAGATGTCAAGTTACTAATGCAAAATCCATCGTTGCTGAGACCCGCCGTTCCAACCCCACTGAACCAACGGAGCGCCGTTGTTTGTGGAGGAAGCGCCGTCCAAAGCCAGCGAACTCTGCTGGTTCCAGATCTTGTAACTACCGTCGGATTGCTGGTCAATCCACCAACGTTGGTTGGAACCGCGGTTGGGTTGCCATTGGATCATCGCAAGATTTTGTTCGTTGCTTCCACCGGGGCAGTCTAGAGCCTGCCAAGTGTCAAGACTGACGATGTTCCAGGAAGTGTCAGAATTTTGAGTGAGCTGCCACTGTTGGCTTTTACCACCATTCAGCCCCCATTGGATGACGCTGTTGCCGTTCCCAAAAGTGCCACCGCTAGCAATTGCCAGTCCTGTGTTCTGGTTGGTAATAACGTGGATGCCTGCAATGTTGTTCGGTTTGGTTACAGGCGTATACTGGAGCCATGCCGCCGCACTGACAAACTGGTTTGTGATCAGCGTATTGTCCTGTGGTGTAGGCGTAGCCCATCCATTCCAAGTGATGCCAAGGTCAGAACGTCGGTTGGCCAGAATAGCGTCTGCGTTTTGTACCATCCACGAATAATACGTATCCCACAGTTGGTTGTCTCGTATGAAGTTTCCAGCACCTCGCGCCACCTCGTCCGCCCAAGTGTGGAAGTAATCTGCGGTAATGGTGCTGCTGAAGATACCATTTTGAGTCAACTGGTTCTTGGCAAAATCAAGAGCTCTCTGTGCATCGTTCTTGACGTTTTGGTCCCCAGTGATTTTCCAGAGCAGGTTCGCGTAATCGATGAATGTTCCCTGACTGTAGGCTGCCGTTCCATGATCGACGGTTCCGTCCGGAGTGACACAAGCATTTACTTGGCCGGTAGTGTAGTCATAAAGGTGGTTCCAAACCCAGTCATAAATCTGTCGGCACTGGGTCAGGTAGGTTTGGTTGTGTGTGCTCTGGTAAATCAAGCAGGCGACCTTCCCAAGGCTGTCGTTGGATAGGGCACACTTGCTCAGGTCGGTGGTGTACCCTTCGTTCTGTTCCCAGATACCGCCACCATTGTATTGTGTGTCCCAGCCGCGGCCAAAGGCATAGTCGAACCCGTATCTCGCCTGGGCGAGAAATTCTTGGTTGCCGGTTATTTGGTAGCCACGGATAAGCGCCAGAGTAAACCAGCCAATATCGTCATTCCATCCGTCCCAGCTCCAGGGCGACGGAGTATTCTGCAGCCAGGTGGTCAACAGATTGTTGATCAAAGTCTGCGTAGCGGGGTCGCCAGTCCGGTCAAAGGCATCCTCAGCTCCAAGAATATCAAGTGACCCACTCCATGTTCCGTCTGGAGACGAGTCGCTCAAACTTGACTTGTAGAAAGCTGAGTTGCCAGATGTTGTCAGAAAGGCGTTGTTGAAGGCCTGATACACAGCGTCTGGGTCACCCGGTCCGAGAGCAGCTGCAGTCTGGAGGGTAGTGACAAACCCTCCAACTAGCAGGACCAGTCGTGCCGGAAATTTCATCATGGCTGGTTCTCGATGGGCAAAATCTTGAGATCAAGCCTGAGTTGGTGATGGGAGTAAGTCTAACGAAGCCACTGGGTTGGCATAGCCCAGGGAGGATATATCAAGACGTGATGATCACTTAGACTACTTAGAGTATCCGCATCACCTAGAACAAAAGGTCATGTACGTATATAGCCAGAGACTAGCTCACAAAGGTGTCCGAACCCCTCTCGTAACGTAACAACAATACTTCATTCATACCAATATCAAATATCTTGACTCAAGAAATGTGTATGCTCCTGACTAGCTGCCACTGACCAGGCTGTTGAACGCTTGAGTATGGATCGGCCCGAATTATGCAAAGGCGGCTGTTTGGCGAGCCTGTTCTAGCAGCCCACTACTTTAACGAAATAATCAGGATACGGCGCTCAGTTGGCTGGTTAGTTAGATGTTTGATCCTCTCTTTTGGACGTTAGTGTGCCCGTTTCTTTGGGCAGTAGTCGGCCAAAATAATAATAATAATAATAATAATAATAATAATAATAATAACCACACACGTGCTTTGGTCGCTGGGGTGGACGGGTGTAGCTAATTTCTTGACACAGGGGCTGTTTGGGCTAAGCTGCATGCTATAGTACTTACTACGTACAAGGTAGTCTCGACAGGGCCTGTTCTGTCTACTAATTTCCGCTCTGTTCCGCTTACCCGAGGCCCTTCTGGCGCTTGTTATCTCCAGTGTGGCCCGGGGCTTAGTGTTGCACCGCTGTGTGGCCGTCGACCGACGCTTGGCTGCCCCCTCGGTCAGGCTCGCGGCCTCGCGGCCTCGCCAGGCTCCGGACACGGCGACCAATGGTGCCGGCAAGACCGGGTAAGGTGGGGCGCGTAGACGCTTTGTACCGCCTCGTATCGTGTCGTATCTTGCACTAGCTCCGACACGAAGACCCCGCACGATCTGCTAAACCGCCCCCAGTAGGTACAGCGTGCCGCTACCGGTCCACCGCAACGCCGAGTCACCGTGTCTAGGAGGGTCTACTTCCGCAAGCGCACGATGCATCTGACCTGCCAGAAGGGGTTACGTGCAGCCTTACCCCACGGTCTCCGCCCTGGAACGGCAGCACTAGGTTAGCATGCTAGCTGCCGACCGTCGCCCCTGTCATCGCCCCTGTCATCGCCCCTGTCATCGCTCCTGCCATCGCCATGCCTCGATTCATGTGCCATGCTTTAAGGCTCCCCCTGCAGGCGGGAAAGAAGTAGGTATTATGACAGGAGCCAATTAGTGGTGACTGACACAATCGCATGCCCGCGCTAGACACCCAGGTTAGTCTCGACAGTCTCTGCAAGTCGTGCCCTAATCACCAACCTCTGCAGGACGTCTTTTCGGCCCTCCTTTTGGCAGATCATCACCCCTTTTGTCTGTCTAGTGCAGAGGCAGGCAGTATGAGAGTCTTCGTATCTCGTATTTGCTCCTGAGCATCTTCGATACTGAAATGCTATGACGTATGTTGTCGAGTGTAGGTGTGAATAACGCCTCGCCGCCTCGTAACATTTCGGTCGGGCGAATCACATCGTATTACATGATGTCTGGCTTCCTCCTCTTTTGAAAAGCCGTCAACCCGAAGAATACAAAGGTAGCGCCGTCGAGCTTTAGTCCTCTTCTGGGTAAAGTCGTCTTCTACCGGTACCTTCTGTGCCCATGAAAATGCGCTGCTCTTTACCCTCTCTCACGCTGGCGGCCGCCACTGCGGCTGTCCCCTCGTTAGCCGCAAGCTCCTTTGGCTATGACGGGGCCAAATTTCTTCTGAATGGAGAAACTTATCAGATACTCGGCGGCCAGATAGATCCGCAGCGAGTACCATGGCAACTGTGGGATAGCCGTCTGGCTATGGCTCGTGCCATGGGATTAAACACTGTTTTCTCCTACCTTTACTGGGACCAGATCGAACCTGCACAGGGCGAGCGCGTTACCGATGGCAACAACAACATTGCAGCATGGGTACAGAAGGCTGAACAACAAGGTCTCCATGTTGTCCTGCGTGTTGGACCGTATATCTGTGGAGAGCACGAATGGGGCGGTTTCCCGTCCTGGCTATCTACTATCTCCAACATGACTGTCCGTTCCAACAATCCTCAGTTCTTGGATGCCACCAAATCCTACTTGGATTTTCTCGGGTCCTGGCTGCAGCCGTATTTCGCGAGTAACGGCGGGCCTATCATCATGGCTCAGGTGGAGAATGAATACGGGTTCTATAGCAATGATCACTCCTACACCAATGCATTGGCGGATCTTTTCAAGGATGCGTTCCCTGGAGTGCAGCTCTATACCAATGACGGTTCAGGCCAAGCAATTCGAGATGGCTCAGTCCCAGGCGTTCTTGCTGAGACAGACGGAGGTTTCGACGGCTTTGGTAATCGAGACACGTGGATCGATCTATCTAGTCGCGGACCTTATCTTGATGGCGAATACTACATTACCTGGATCGATCAGTGGGCGTCTAACCACACGCACCAAGCCGACAGCGGGAACACGGAAAAGATCCAGTCGATTCAAAACGACCTGTCCACAGCTATCAAGAATGGAAGCTCCTTCAGCATTTATATGTTCCACGGTGGTACCAACTGGGGCTTTCAGAACGGTGCTGACTTTGGCGATGCTTATGAGCCAGTCACTACAAGTTACGACTACGGCGCACCATTAGACGAAAGCGGTCGCCCCAATGACATATACCACGCGATTCGCCAGACTATCACGTCTCTAGTCAGTGGTGTGCCGGATGTCCCATCCCTGCCTGCTGTGGTTGGTACTGACCCTGTAACGATGACACCTTACACATCACTGTTCGACCAGCTTCCCTCAGCTACGTCTGCTCAATTCCCAACCAACATGGAAGAGCTTGGCCAGGCAACGGGCTATATATTATATCGCTACACGGCTGAACAAGATGTAAACGGCGACCTCCAAATTGGAGACGGGCCTCGAGACCGTGCCTTGATTTATGTCAACAAGCAGCGCGTCGGCCTTGTCGACGGCACATACATTGGACCACATGTGCTCAGCAACTTGAGCTTAAATACCAATGATCAGCTTGACATCCTCGTTGAAAACCTAGGGCGAATCAACTTCGGAGGTCTCATTCCGGATCAGCGCAAAGGTATCGTTGGCAATGTCACGATCGGGGACACCGTGCTCACCGGTTTTGATCAATTTACTCTGCCTTGCGATACTCCTTTCGATTTTTCTGATTCCTCACCACTTGAGTCGGTCTCGTCGTCTGACCCTCCAGTCTGGTATGGCGGAAGTTTTGATATGGGCACTGATGATCCCAGTGATACTTTCTTATCCCTTCCTGGGTGGGTGAAAGGCGTAGTCTATGTTAACGGCTGGAACCTTGGCCGCTACTGGACCGTTGGCCCACAACAGCAGCTCTATCTTCCAGGAGTCTATCTTAAGAATAGTAACAACACCATCGCTGTGTTGAACTTGGAGCCTACTGGCAAAGAAGGGCCCGTACAAGGTATTGCAACGCGCAGTTGGGGCAATAACCCGGACCCCGATGCACCAGCCTCTTAAGAGTGCCCTGATAAACGATATTATTAGGTTTTTGGGCGGCCTCTGGCCGTCTCAATAAGAGTCGAAAGTGGAATAACATCGTCTGATATCTTCAAAGAATGTTTGTAGGGGAGATTATCATCTTACAGAAGAGAGTAGTTATCACTAGACACTAACCTGAATATTTTACCATTACGGGTGCGCTTTGCACTTTTCCCATACGAGTTTTATTCGAATGATTCGTCTTCTTAAGTATTAATGTTGCGCTCAACAGCTTATACTTTGACGTACGACCCATTCTAGCGTGACAGTTAATCATGATAACTGAAGCTTATAATGTAAGATATATCCTATTGCTGTTGATATTCAAGAGTACCTTCCGGAAGCGTATTAAGGTGAAACCGTTATCACTACTAGGTTCTCCCAAGTCTAGATTAGCGATGCTATCCCTTTGAACACCGCTTTGGCACCGTGACCTTTTGCAAGGGTAATCCTACCAATTATATTCAGTATTTTTTTTTTTTTTTAGATTCCTAGGGCGTCGCCCATTTGGTAAAGTGAAAGATGTAACTACGTAAGCAGTCGTTATATAGCGATACATCACACTCACTCATAGCTGTTTGCCAATTAGTATCCGTGGCCCTTTGGTAATATCTACGTCGCTGTCCATTGCGCTAGATATAGCACCAGCAAACATAGAAAAGAACGCACTATTCAACTATATAATTATGTCCAAGAAAATTATTAGTTCATGCGAAAAGAAACTGAGTGCTAACAACGGGCTGTGTAATATGTCACGTACCTAACCATAGGATGTCGCTAGTGTTAGCGGGGGCCCGAAAAGGTCATGGTGCCGAAGCGGCATTCAAATGGATACGAGGGGCCACGCCGCAGAACCTGCAGGATAGCCTTCAGATTCCGTCAACTACAGGTCCCTAGGATGATGATCCTGTAGCGCGGCGCTAAGACCTGTATCAGCAGGGGATCTTTAGCAGAGAAGTATACTCTATCTACTTGCCGAAGCAGGAGCCGTTCAGTGGCAAAATATTTTGAGACCGATTAGCATGTAAGTTTCTACTTGGATCTATATGCTAAAGTGGTGTGGGTAAGCCACGATCATATAACTTAGTCAGCCAAAGAGAGGGCTTAGCTGAAGAAGGGGATTTAAAGGGAGATTTCGGGAAGGGCTAACAAGAGGCACAACAAGCTATACACACACATAGCATGCGCTTGACTTTCAACGAATCTGATGATGATTCAGGTGGGCTCTTGCCGGTCTGTAAATATACCAGGGAAGGCGTTAGACTGTATACAGTATATAACCAACATTCTGAACGGCTAGGCTACCTCCACAACCAATACAACAACATCCTTTTTTTCCCTCCTTTTTCTGATTCCTCGTGATCACTCATGTCCCCATATTAATTTGTGAGAATTCAAGGCTTGAAGGCCTCAGGAAGTGTAGACGTAGCCTGCCTCCCGGAGGGTTAGGCCCCAGAATGGACACTGGCCCATGGGGCTCACTTCAATACCAGCCTTGTGATTAACAGTACTCTTTCTCACCTAGTATGTAGCGCCGCGCTACAGGATTATCATCCTAGAGACCTGTGCTTTGAAGGGCAAAGGGTTGATTGATGATAAGTTAAGAGCTAATTGATTGTAGGTCTCACCTAACTACGAGACCCTAAGGCTATTAAACCTAAACCGTAAGCCCCCAAAACACGAAGAATCGGAGGAGTGGCTGCAGCTAAGGCATACCTCGTATAAACATCGACAACTGTCGGATCGTATCTTCGCTTATATAGAAACATGTTCAGGCTACAAATCAACGGCACTGAGCTAAGCCCACATGAAGGTTGTAATACCCCTTGTTTAACTTGGCAGCTATCTCTTGATCAAATCCAAGAGCGGTGTGAGCACTCAACCGCATTGCTTCCATCATGAGCATACTACCCCTAGCTCGAGCTTGCTTCAATCTTATGATGCGCACAGTATCCAATGGATTTACGAAATCGTAAAAGACGAGTTCTTAGCTGCATAACTAAAGGATCGGCCGGTAACCAAAGGCAGTTAAAGAAGGAGAGAGGATGCGGCCTAAGTAAAAGCTGCAGCGTTCGGAGCAGAAGGGACAGCACGATCCGGGGTTTCAACGCTGCCTTTTTCCTTTTTTTCCTTTTTTTATCCCCCAAAATATAATGCTAGTGGAGTCGAGGCGCCGATATAATACGGAGTGCCGGCGGCTAAGGTTTGAGAGCAGTCGCGGGAAGCAGAGTCGGTGGGACCCCCACACCGCCACGTGAGTCAGTAGAGACCTTCGTACGGAGTGTTCAACTTCCCGTTGCTACCTAGACTTACAGGAGTTGATACATTTTGACATATGTGGGGCTATAGCTAAGGTAGGTGGAAATTGCGTACAGTGCTAATCCGTCTAGGTGGCCGGCAAGGCCCTAGGTCTGCTTGATAGCTTGTTGAAAGTTCTATACTCTCCTTTAGTAGACGCCACCGTTGAGGCTTGAAAAGTGGTTTCGACAGTGGCCGAATATAGCAGGT
The DNA here is from genome assembly GCA_022578865.1 of Xylaria sp. FL0043. NCBI lineage: Eukaryota > Fungi > Ascomycota > Sordariomycetes > Xylariales > Xylariaceae > Xylaria > Xylaria sp. FL0043. The sequence continues at coordinate 13,917 of MU397332.1, read as the reverse complement.
AGGGTGATTGGACGGCGCTCTGCATGACTGTAACTCTCGTGGCAACCAGCCTCTCGCTAGTACTAGCGGTAATATTTCTCATTCCCAGGAACCACGGCCTCTGGCTTAGTCCAACTCCAGCCATTGCCGTGTAATTACCAGTGCTTATAAGATATAGGCTTGGAGTATTGGTGAATGTCGTGATCAGGGGAGGAAGAGGGGCCGAGGTACGCCTAGTGACCACCAAACCCAACAGCGCTGGGTCCAGGGTGATCTTCGCTGTAGGAAGAAATAGACAACTCATACCATTCGCTTTGGAAGATGGTCGTCAAACGCTGTCGTCGAAGCGTAGTCACGAGCTCTGTGGGGCTATCTTCATGCGAAATGAGAGCTGTGGCAAAATTGACTGTCAGGTGTATCTGTTCCAGAGTAAATGGAATAGTCCTATGCAGTCACAGAGCAGGTAGGTAGAAAGAGGGGAGTAGCCATGAAGGTGTATTGGTCAATTGGCCCATAGCCCTTCCACCAGATGATTAGGAAGGAGGGTAGGATAGCCCGAATATCTAAATGAAGCCTGCCAGAAGTATACCGATAGGGTAGACATCACCCACCCATCTGACATTGACATCTCTGATCGTTAATCATTCGATCCCGTGCATTGAAATGAAGCTTCCCCAGCAATAGTACCGTAACCAGCAGCTGGAAAGACAGTGTCATTCCTGATCATGTGGTCATGCAGCCATAGTACATCAATAATGCGCAAATAGTTACTCCGTACCGGCCAAGAATCTTTACTTTCCGGAGCATACCCAGCATGCCATGGGGAGGGCGCTTCATATATTTCCAGTTTCTCATAGCTCTTGTGTTCTTCCCAGTACTGCTTCTCATAGTGCGAAGGGTACATTAGATGGTTATCCAGAACGGTAGAATCAAGCGAGCATCGATGCTGAAACTCCGCCACAATGAAGCTGGCCAATACAGTTGACAAAGTTGCCAGTGCCATTCTGACCACTTTTGAAAACAGAACCATATTGAATACTGGCTCCGGAAGTTTTGTAATTTTGCTTTAGGGGACAACTATGGCAGAATGCCGGCCAATTTCCACATGTGTAGTAATCTTTGGCAATTGTGACAGAAGTTTTCGTACGGCTGGGCCGAAAAAGTACCGGCAGTTCGAAATTATCTTGCCAACTGAAGGCCGAAGTTCGCATCCTCGCATATAACATCAAGACGTACTTGGAGTATGAACGTGGTGCGTGCTCTCTTAGGCGTGAGGTGCTGGTAAGTAACACATTGTATGCTTCTCCGATATCTAACATATGGTCTGTTTGAATACCGCACGGGCAATTAGAGTGCGCGCTCAGAAGGGTTGTTAGTAGATAACCCTGCTATAGTAGAATAAGTTTTTATTGGCAATAAGGCGCCCTATTAAACAAGATTTTCCAATAGAACAACATTTCTCTGTTAACTCCTTTTCTAGAAAATAAAAAACCAACTTTAAACTAGGGTTGACCATCTAATCGTAATGCTATATGCGAAGGGTAGCAGTCTACAAAGGCAAGTGCAATGCTATATATACAGGTTTAGTCACCTCGACACAATTACACTCCGGAGTCATTTACAATAGTTACATCTACGAGCGCGAGAGCCAGCCAGCTATCTTGGAATAATCAGGTTAGCTAGCCATCGAGCCAATCTATATGGGTACACAGGGCAGTCAGTTTGTATGGGCTACAGGGGCTGTATTGGCTCTAAAGAGCGGCATGGGTGTGTAGGTGGCAGTCTGAATAGCCGTCTGAATGGCAGTCGACTCAGGCTTATAGCGCCCGAATCAGTACATACAGCGCTATGTTTCTTGTTAAAGTACCTTGGCTTATAAATTATATAAACAACTACATCTAAGAAATAAAGAAGCATTCCTAGACAGAAAAGTCTTGTGGCCCTTGCAAAGCCCATATAACACTTTCCAATTCACTAATTTCCCTACTACGGTAGTTAACAACTTCACCCTGTGCTTGCTATAAGACGGTGTAGGAGCAGGGATAATCATAAGAGTAATAGGCCATTGAAACCTGTAGTCTGCGATTCAAAGTATCTAGAAAATCCTTCCTGATAGCGGCCGAAGCCTTTACCAAGGGTTAAGTATCCCGAGAAAGCGGTAACAGCTTGCCTGCTCGCGCGCAAGTCCAACGGCAGCCATGTCCCGTACATAGCCTCGATCAGCGCCCCCTCCACAGACAAAACAATATCGGCTTGGCAAACAACTTACCCTGACGTATTCAAGCTAAAATATTATTTTAGACTTGTGATTAGGCGAAATAAATGCTCCTGTTTCGTAGAAACTACTTGAACTGATTAGAAATGATTCATTCCATTTTCTAATTGAAGTTGTTTGAGAGAAGCCGATTGCCAAGACCCGAGTTATTCTGTTTGGGGAGGACGCTGGTCCTGGTAGAAGCCGATCGTGACGGCCTCGTTGGCTGTGAGCGCACCGCATGCAAAGGCAGCTGCCGTCTTACCTCCTGAATGACCGACAACATCAGCGGCACGGATGCCTTATAATGCTAGCAGGTCGACAAGAGTCACTTGCTGTGCTGTAAAAATTGGCAATAGGTATTCTAGCACCCTGTATCGTTTTTGGATCGTCGGATATTTCAAGACCGTTTACAAATATTCAGTCAGATGGAGCCCTCTATACGTGTAATCTAAGAGTATCATAATGACCGTAATACTCCAAGACGGTGCGTGCTTCAGGGGGTTGATGCAGCGGTCCATGGCCTGCGTGCGCTTCCGGAAGCTGCGATACGCACGCATCAGCTCTCTGCCCATGTGAACCCATCGTGCGCATTGGCCAGTAATGACAAAGCTGAGTTGTCCTGGGCTGGCTGAGGACTTTATTGGAGGAGATATACCGGAGGGCGAAGATCTATCTATTACATAGAAAGACCGTAGTAGTAGTTACTCTCGGTGATCTATAAGAGCGTAGGACATATTCTGCACGACGCTATCTCTATGATGTTGCAAGTACTTCTACTAAGCATCTACGGTCGTCTCTAAAAAAACATGGAGTTATTTGCTGAGAAAACAAGATGAATTTTTTGCCTCAACGTGGGAGGAGAAAGCGCTCTGAGAGTATGCCTACCCGTGTTTAGTTCAAATGATGCCGCTAGGTCTATGATAAATTGAGTAGGATCAAGGTAAGTACGTGTCCCCCAGTAGCAAGGTCTTGCATCCCTTATGTGAACATTTGAGCCACCAAGTCTGAATGAATTGACGCTCGTTCTTCTATATCGTCCCGCGGGCCACTTCATCGGCTCAATAGGAACTTGCAGCTTAGCAGCTTTCTAGGGACTATCATGTATGGTAAGCGAAGAATCTCACCTCGTGCATTTGGCCGTTGCTAGAACTTACTTGTAGAGTTATATTATGGCTTTTAATATCCAGAGTGAAGTTGAGTTGCGGGTAGGGCACTGGTAGTGGCAGTACAGGGTAGGGACTCAATATTATTGATTCCTCGGTCTCCTCTCAACAGATCTAAGAGAGAAACCAAACTATTATATAGACGAAATTGAGCTACGAACACTCGGTTGGGGATCCTTTACCTCACTGTAATTCTAGCCGCTGACACGTTAGGTGTTATAACTTGCATAGTAGGAATTATTGTCCTGTTTTCCAGGGCCAAGATCGCCCTAGCAAAGTTGGCAATAGCAGACGCCCCCTCTCCGTGGCCAAGATCAGGCTTGACTGATCCAATGTAGATGCCATCTTTCCCGAAGCAGTTCGCCACGGCCCGTACTTCCAGTGATTCTAAAGCGGCGGGTGCCCGTCCTATGACCTTGCGAGCGCGCTCAAACGCTTAGCAGTCCCATTGATGATGTGCTCGGTAGGATAGTAGGTTGATTGGGTCCGTATTAAAGGGTCAACGTATTTAGGAAGCAAGGGAGAGCGGAGGAAAGCTACTGGGCTCACATTCAGCTATAGCTGTCTCCGAAAATTTTAATGAGGCAGCATCATAGGATGGGCAAATGGGCGCTTCATGCGCATCGGGATTGGGCATGACAATTTGCGAAGCTTCCCATCAGAGTTAGCAGCTGAAGCTCCAATAACTGCATGGATGGGGTTTTGGTTTCTGACCGCTTCATCCAGGCTCCTGCCATAGAGTGTACTGACAGCTTCCCCTCCCGCATAGCCGTCGGCCGAGGTATCAGATGTCTTGCTGAATCCTTCGGGAGATAGTTTCATTAAAGATGTTATCCCAATGTTCCAGCCTGGTACCAGATTGAGATGGAAGTCTCCAACTATGACAGTGGAAAACTCCTTTTGTCTAATAGACTGCAATCCCTCGTGTATTTCAGTAGCTGCGGCTGAACAGGCCGTCTTTAAGGTCATACTAGTAAGGTATGACAATAGACCGTATTTGAGCTAACATCTGGGGACTGCTTTACTTTAGCCCGCGTAAGTCTTGTTCATAGGCTATCCGCTTAGCCAGCATGAAGTCCCATTTGCCAATGGTTTGGTGAGAAACGAAGTCGCCGATGTCTTTGTTCTGAAAGTCTTGCCAGTCTTCAGTAGCGATACCAACAAAGCTGCTAATGTCTTTTCCCCTGAATTCTCCTTCTCCTGCACTCTCGAGTGCTTCACAGACAACCTTAGAAAGAAGACGCTAGCCTGGATTGAGCCGCGCCACCTCAGCTTGAGTCATGCTGAACATGAATACGTCAAAGTTCAAGAAATCGACGTCATCGAGGTACTGGCCATATTCCGTATTTATCCTTCCAACTTCGTTGTGAGCGTTGTAATAGCTGCTCATGTCGAAGCGGCCCTTAGGCGTAAGTTCCCTCGCATCTCCCTTGCTAACGAGGAAGCTATATAAATCGGCATTATTGTAGATCTCACGAGGTAGTCTCATTCCCATCCCGCACATAGCAATGGGTATTTCAGGCGCTGCCTTGAATGCAGCAGGCATATCAGCAGTGATACAGTCTGATCACTAAGAAAATCCATTCTTCCCTTGAAAGCTCCAGATCACCTATATTACAATCGGGTGCACGGCTGCAGTATCTTTAAATATGACCTGTATCTGAACAACGTGACCTCTGATTGTCATCATACGCATTCTAGCAGGAACGTCTGATGAAAATCGTGCAGAGTGCATAAAGGTCGCCTTCAATCCACGACCGGGCTTTTTCTCTTTACTGATGGCCACAGTATCGGCTTCGAAAGCCAGGCTGCTATGTCTTAGTCAACCCGTTTCCCACGTCAGCGTGGGCTATAACAGTCTCTCTCATCGCACCGTCTTCGGGCTTTCCTGCCATTTTAATATTCGAGATTCCTGTGACTTTTGCATGCCCACTGCAGTAAGTCGCTTCAAGAGCGCCGTGAACGAGCTTGACGGGATAAAAAGCGATGTGGGCTTGTCCTCAATTGAGAGAGTGCCTCTTTCCATCGGATAGGGGTACGTTAATGTTGACAAGCAGCGACAATTTATCTTTGCTTTTGTTCTTTTCTCCTTTTTATGTATCAGACCGTGACATAACAAATCACTTCATCTTTTAGCCAGCCAGAAATATAATAACATACCGTTCGCCTATGCGTAAGAGCGTATAGGCCAGGGTAGAAGAGGCGTAGTTGGGCTAATTGCCCCCTTGACCCCGGACCGATATTGACTCCGAGTGAGGTAATGTGGCTACCTACCGTAAGTGATAGGTGCATCACCTTGAATACTGATTCCCTAGCTCCCGTGCTTTAAGGACACCAAAATGTATTGAGACTGAGGGGAGTTCCAATATCTTTACCATGTAGATAGCCACTTGTCGCCCTCCTATAACCTAATTGCGAGGATGACCGGCGAATAACTTTCCAACGTGGGATGATTCTTTATTTAGTATCGTGGAGGAACGCTGAAGAGCCACTCTACTGTGCCCACTATCTATATCCACCATGACGGGAAGATGCAGGCAAGCCGGCCGCCGTACATGGGAAAGTTGCCTGCCTGTGGAGCTTCACTAATACTTTATAGGTCTTGTTGTATTACTAATACATTTGATACAATTTTTTCCTCATATTTCAGATTGGGAAATGTTCATGCGTCCGAATGCCATCAAATGCCGCTCGTCAAAGCATAGAACTTCGAAGGTAATTGTCGCTTGTCGTCGGGTCGTGAGGAATTCATGAGGCGTTGTGGTATATCTACGCACATCAAGTAGGCATCTAACATGCGATGGCACTGAACAACAAGGATCAAAGGCTAGGCTCTAGAGATTCCCTAGTCAGGAATGTCACCCCGTGCTGATGTAAGAATTGGGCATGGTGTCGCTCACTAAAGTACTTTGCACCAGCACCACGGCCCTTGACAGGCCAATGATGACAGCTCCCGCCAGAAACAAGCCACATGGCCGTCGCTCAGCCTCTCTACCGGTTACACCAGCGCCAATTTGGTGTTAAATCAGTGTCGATTCGGGCATGGCTATAGGCAAGTAACCTTCCCAATAAGTCGGGCCTACAGGCTGCGGCGCAGCACTCCATCGACCCTGCCATATTACATCAAGGGTCATGCTCTCATTTCAAAAGGGGGGAATGCTAAGCGATAGTAAGACTTCCAAAAGTTGATAAGCTCTCAATTCGCTTACCTTCGATTCCGATCTTCCTTGACAGCACCATCTGAATTAAGTAACGGTCATGATGCAGCAGAGAAGGTCTCATAAAAAGTCGCGACGCGGATGCCTGAATTGTAAAAAGTGGCACACCAAGGTACGCCTTTTGCGTCTGAAGACGCGGTCGTCTGAAGTCTTCGACATGAACAATGGCGTGACATCAGCGCGGGTCTTGCCGATCTTGAACACATGAACAGGGGGGCTAAGCTATTCTCTTTGGTGACAGTGCGATGAATCCGGGCCGCCTTGTAACAACTGCACTCTGCGGAACGCTAAATGCGAATATGCGTGGGCCAAGGGCGACAAGTTAACAGCGCTGGTGCAGGCCAGAGGGTCGCCATCGAGCCGCAGCTCGGAGGACGGCAGCCTGAGCGACCCGGGCGGTCTGGTCATGAAGGAAAGCCGGAGGATGCTGGAGCTCGAATTGATGCATTGCTGGTCAACGACGACGTATAAAAGCCTCTGCAGTGTGCCCGAAGATCAACATTACATGCAGCTCATCATGCCCCAGGAAGCCCTGCGATATGATTTCTTGCTGAATGGCATATTTGTTGCGGCGGCCCTCCATAGGTCCACGATGTCACAAGAACCGGAAGCGAGGGCGTACTTCAATCTCGCGATGGAACTGTGTAAGCGTTAATGAATCCCCCGTCTCGAGTCAAAGCTTGCTAGCGGACATTCAGGCCTAGACAGACACTGTTTTCCCCATAGGCATTTGGACCAGAGACTGACCTCGAAAACTTAGACGATAGCGCAAGTCGCTCGTTTCGAATACACCTGGGGAAAATGGACCCGGCGACACATCACGTGCTATATATATACTCTAGCATGACGGCCTTTATCAATATTGCGTTCTCCCAATGTAATTATACAGAGGGCAACGAACTCAACACCTTGTCCACGGTAGCCGTGGCTTTTGACCTCCTAAACGGCAGCGGTGAGTATACTGAGAGTCACTTCTCTGCATTGAGCCCACATCAAGCACATATGTTTCGGCAGATATTACCGACCTCTTCGACAACCATGTCTTGAAGCTAAAGTCACTAACGTCGTATCAGTCAACATCGCGCAAACCGATTTCCAGCGGCTTCTCGATAGCCCTGTACCACTCCGCGCATACCTGAACTACGGGCTCGCATCATCCGTTGCGCTGCACCCGGGCACGCGGGTCGCGCTCGCCCGTCTGCATGATCTCAATGAATTGTATCACAGCTCCCGATACCAGGGAACAACGCCGGCATCGAGCGACGAGCTGAGCGTCGCGACGACCCCGCACAGCGACACAGTCTCAACGGTATCCATCACGCCCGGAACGCCGTGGAAGGTAGCCATTGGACTGCTCCAGCACTGTTTTGCAGAGGAACAGCGCGCGGTTTTGCGCGGCTTCTGCTTCGTCTTCCCGGGTGGTGCGGGACCCGACTTCACGGCGGCTATCAAGGCCTCCGACCCCATGGCTCTTCTCATCCTCATGCACTGGAGCGTCTTGATCGAACGTGCTGGGGACGAGTACTGGTGGGCCAAGGAGCTGGGGAGGCGGTTAGCTATCGGTATCTGGAAAACTATGCAGCTTTTCCCACCTAGAGCACCCTCGCCAGCCATCCTAACGCCCGAATGGGGAGAGAGCATCAACTGGGTCTGCAGTCAATTAGGATTACCGGATTTCGTACCATTATAGATAGGAACTGACGTGTGGATGGCGCCTCGGTCGGGCCATTCGGCGCGCATCATGGGCGTTCAAGGGGCATTGGTTCTGTTAGATATATACCCAAGTCACTTCAGGCTCACTGACGCAGGGAAGGGGGCCTGAATTCAGCACATAAACATTCTTTCTATAGTGGACGTGAAATGACTTGTAATCGTCTAAGACACTCGAAGCGGAGAAACCTAACAAAGATCGACTTACAGCTCTACGCTGTGATCGGTGGGTAAGTGGATCTGCTCACAGCATCGCGTCTTCTACGTCACACAGAACTATACCTCTCCATGACGCTTACATGACTGATACTTCAAGAGAAAAAGAAACAAAGGACACAGTATGAAACCAAAAATAAAGATAAATAGAAGCCCTTTCTATTCTTATTCATACATCATATCGACAACTCAAGTCACTCACAGCTAAAAATCCGAATGAAATGGCTTCTGTAAGATCTCTTCAGCCTCTTCTCGCTACAGCGCGACGAGCGCCTCGGAGGTTAGCGATAGAGCAGGGCATCGGGAGACGACTCTTAAATACAGACACTGCGCCCGTTCTATACTCCGCGCGCGCCAAGGTCAAAGGAGCTCGCACAGGGTATGGCGGTCCTTCCTGAAAATGCTTCTAAGGGCAGCTTTCTTTTCACGCCTGGCAACAACATTTCAACGAGGTTAAACCATCGTTACGAGTATGAGAATGAGGCTAATGGAATTCACTGGCAACTAGATATGTAGAAGGAGATGATCTACGAGTCGGCCTCACGATGGCAAAGGCGCTCGGCGGCGCAGGCGACAAGGGCAAGACGAACCCTGAGGAGCTGTTCGCGGCGGGTTACGGCGCATGCTTCCAGTCGGCCATGAACGCCGCTGCGGCGTCGATGAAGACGCAGATGCCGAAGGAACCGGAGGACAGCGTCGTCGACACGACGGTGCATCTCGTCGGCGACATGAAGAAGCTGGATATGGGCATTCGCGTTGATATGAAGGTCGGCGTTCGGGGTCTGAGCAAGGAGCAGATTGAGAAGGTCGTCGAGAAGGCGAAGGAGGTTTGCCCCTATAGTCGCGCTACTCGGGGAAATGTTACCACGAATATCGAAGTCATACAGCTATGACTGGGATAAATGACAGGACTTTGGTGTGTACCGCCAGTCAGAAGGCTGGTTACCTGGGCATATCATTTTGCATGCGAATGTTGAAGTGCGATAGTGAAGCCTCTAGACCGGGAGGTTCCGGCATCAGACATTGGTGTCCCCTATACCAGGGGTCCTTGCGGCTGTCATGGAAGCCTCAACCGAACTCTCCGCAAATTTGGTTACATACAACCCCAATCGAATTCTACTACCCTGAGCAACACTGAGGTATTTGCAAATCCAGCGCCATTGTAGTATTCCACATATGTACCTGCTTCTGCCTATTTTGCTCTTGCCTCATAGTCAGGTGGACAGCCAGCCTCACATTCTCCAGTGGAGTTGATCCACTGCATGTTCGTCGACGGCACAAGTCAGTAGCTGTCTCATGATCTCACTGCATTAAGACCTACTAAGACATATTATCTGACATGAGGCGCCACTGTCCTAAGCCCGGTCGCTCGCTATTCTGTCTCACGCACACAACCAAGTGTACCAATATACCGAGTCGAATTTGGAAGAGAAAAATGAGAAGAAAATCTTTGCTCGGCCAATGTTAAGCACTCCCGGCCTTATAGGGAATGAGTTGGGATTCGTCGTGTATCTTCGCTAGCGGCGGCAGATTAATAAGTCAAAGGGGAAGTACAGATCAGTTAATTATTTGTGAGCGATGATGTCTAGTAATACAGTTGATGAGCTGTGACCCCCCTATTGTTGACCGTATTAATAAGATAGAATCTTCCCCTTCCAACCGTTTGGGTAATATATATACTGACTGCTAGTCCCGGTATATCACTCCCAGGAACAAGTCAAGTCATTAAGAGTAGGCATTTCGGTGCGGATTCATAATAAACGAGCGACACACAAACAGTATAGCTTAATTGGTAATTGAAGAGCAAGTAAATCCATAATCAATTTCCCGTGATTCCACATGCTGACGGCCTAGCTTACCTCAAGAGAACTATAAAGGCATCATGTCAAAAACACGCAAGTTGTATAGGTAGAAAATGAAAGGAAGCCAAAACTGTCAGCATATACACTGCTGCGCCAGAATCTCTCCTAATGCGCAAGCCGTCCTTAAGCGAGAGCTTTGCTCGCCCACAGCTAGTACCTCCGAGGCGAACAATCTGGGCAATCATAGGCGAGATTAGCCCTGAATTCCGACTTCTTTATGATACTGCACTCGCGCCGAGGGAATGACATCCACCTATAGCATCGTTCGATAGTCTTCTCGCATCTCAGCTTGATGCAGCCGTCCCTGCATGTGACCCAGGTTCTGGTTTCCGTGCACATTTTCGAATTGAACAGGGTGTGGCTAGATGAGATTTGTGGTGATTGGGACGGTCGTAATGTGAAGGGTAAAGAGATAGTTTATACTGATAATTTATAATCACTCCGTTATGATGAGGCATTGAGTGAGTGTTGCATTGGCAGCGAGGATCTGGGAGTTATACCTGTGAAGATATGACTCTGACGAGCTGGAAGGGAGTGGGCTGGTCTCGGAGAACGAAGCTTGAGCGTATACTGAGGAGCGGACAACTTCGTATTAATAGGAGCTAAAGCGTGGACCAGGAGTATCTTGTCAAACTTTGTGCCATACTTGTGACGGTGGCGACGAACTCGGCGGACACCAGGATGTCGCATCATCGTATCTGCTATAAGAACATGACTTGAATAATTGGAGGAAGCGAATATCTCATAGAAAAGCAAACACATTGTGTAGCTCTAGGGTGTTAATTATATCTTACAATACAGCGCTAGCATGTGTCCAAAGTGCCACAGGAGCCGAACAATACTATTCTCCCTTCTCTTGCATACGAAACACTCTATGCAAAAGACAACAATCTCCCTTTCAGTAGGAGTGCTACGTACGAATAGATCAGCGCGCAAGTCAGCCCGAAGACAGATTCAGGCCAATACGGATGGATGCTCTCACAGGCAGTAACATCCCACCTAGCTAACGGACGTATCAGCGACGTTATGCTAGGGCAAACAAGGGATACAGTAGACGTCACATATGTTGTGTATACGCCTGCGAGCATCCCTTTGTAGAACGAAAGAAGGAATCGGCAAGTAGTGACCGCCGTGGAATCCTAGTCTGGACTTTGCACTTCAAATTAATGTTAGTAATTGTGGCATCTCAAGCTCCTATTATAGCCCATTGTGTTTGCTTCGTGGGCCTCAAGCGGGACCGTATGTGCCCTAGATTAGAGTCAACGTGGGTGTTCATGTGCACAACCCGGCCAATTTCACTGTGTAAGTGATCGTGATCGGTACCACAGCGACGTAGGTTATGAGTTAATGGGATATGTGATAATGTTAACAACAGCATGATCACGGTATGGAGCGATCTGATGGGTGACTGGCAAGCAGTCTCTCCTTGGCGCCGGATCTCGTATGAAGGACTGAGAAGATAGCGATTTCTCAGACTAACGTCTGGATTGTGCGATCACTCAGGTCAGGATGCTCTAGTTTCCGATTAGAGACCCTATATTTGATAGCGAAATAGCTTAGGATGCCCCTTGGTAGCATGTCATGAGCCTATGAATAATAAGGGTGGAGAAGACTAATATTAGCTAGAGAGATGAAAGGAAGAAAAAGTAAGCCGGGCGACTAAATCGCTTCTTGATTCTCTAGGATTATTACTTCACTATCATCTGAAATTGTCACAGAGTAGAATCATGTCCCGGTTTTGCGCATCACGTTGTTGTACTGAACAGCTACCGAGGCACACAAGACCCCTACAGTGTTAGGATTGCGCTTTACCCGAGGCTTGAGGGCTAACTCTCGTTGAGTATCATTTTCTTGTTGTCATGTGAGCCCATTATCCTTTCCAAACTGCCGTGGTTGAAATATATCTTGTCCTAAAGCTATAACTCTCGGTTCTCATAACTGTCCTGTTAGCTGGTGTTTTTTTTTTTTTTTTGATCTGGATATGGCTGTGAAGTTAGACGCGGTACTGGAGTGTCTTTGTAAGTCACCGACGGCGCGCACATAGGTATATCCGAAGCTCGTTGTACTGATGCTATCTATTCCCGAGCGACTGTCTAGGCTATCTCAGGCAGGATAAGACAGCGTAAAGACCAAGCTTCACCACCACCGTACTTCCTTGTCCCCACAATCGGTGCGATATTGTACCTAGGTACTCCGTGAGTTGAGAATGGCTGTTATCTTGGGATAAGTCTAGACCTTCGTAGATGAGATCCTAGATAACGATTTTGATCCCGGATCTGTCCGAAGACGTCGTCTCACGTTGTTAGCGCACTGGGAGGATTACTTGGCACTGCAACAGTCGTGCATCGTTGTCGTCTCATCAGACCGCCAGGGAACGCTGAAGGTCTCTCTGCTTGGCCTGGGCCAAATACTGATGAATGATGAAAATAATGAAGCTCCTTTTTGAGACACCGTGGCTCTCCCCGGAAGCTTTTACGAAAGAATTAGTCATATGAACGATTCTAACTTCCTACTTCGGGGCACAGCCGCATAAGCATTGCGAAGGTGATTGAAGAGGAAAATCTCGAATGTCACGATGGTACTGGCAGCAGTGCTGAATAGAACCACTACTTACGTACAGTAAATGGACCTAGCCAAAGCACCCCGGGGCGCTAATTCGGGGCAAGGTCCCCAATAACCGGGTCGGTTCATCCACTATTGTAGATCGCTAGATTTGCTAACCGCGGGGCGCGGTTCCCCAGAAAGTCGGGGAAAGTCGGAACGGTTCAGACAAGACAAGTTGCTATCGGCCAGTCGCGGAACAAGACGCGGTACAAGTTACAGCGGCACTTACTTCTAAAGACCTACGGACCTTACAGATAAGAGGCTCAATGTAGTGCAGCGTAGAAATGCAGTGCGCCTGTATGCGCCACAACGAGGCACAGCATTTGAGCCGTTATTCCGGCGTATCGTTCGTTGGACGTAGGCGAAAGTCGGGACGCCGTCAACTGCAGTACCATTGTTGCTTGTACTACTACATGCATAGCGATAGGTACTGTTGTTCGACAGGGCCGACAACACCACGGCGTATCGACCATATATCTGGAGAGAGCCGAGAGCGTCTAGTAAGTCGAAACTGCTTTGCCGACACCAGAATAGGTCCTGACATCATCGGATATCGCCTGTGATGTTGCCGTTGAATATTTACGACTATCCTACAGTATTCTCGATCTGAGATTTTGAACTGTCGATTGCCCTACTAAACTGACCTAGATACCTACTGAAGACATCATTGTGCTTCTTGGGGATGGGTCCGCCGTGTCTGATTGGCCGCTCATCAATTGGACCAAGCCCGCTAACCGCTTACAAGTTCAACTGAAAAAAAAAAAAAAAAAAAAAAAAAAAAAAAAAAAAAAAAAGTAAAAAAAAAAAAATAAAAAAAAAAAAAAAAAAAATAAAAATTAAAAATAAAAAAAAAAAAATATTAAAAAAAATTAAAAAAAAAAAAAAAAAATTTAAAAATATAAAAATAA